>CAEGAE010023632.1:0-26452 GCA_903067095.1 Girardinus metallicus | reverse complement strand
AAGCTGTGCAGCGTGAGAGTCTGTGTTGGTTAAGACGGAAAAAGTAATAGATACGAACTTGAAACAAACCCTTTTGCAGATAGAATTACTGTTTATTATCCGACTTCTAAGCTGGAAGTTGTTGAAGTGAGTAAACTTCAGTTTATCTGCCGAGCACTAGTAGAGCTACCTCGTTAGCCTCGTTAGCTCTTATTTGCTATTGGTTCCTGGAAGCTCATCTCGTTCTCCGTTCAGCTGAAGGTAAAGCCTAAAATATAGTATATTCTTACTTCATTCACGATGAAAGTTCATATTATTGAGGTTAAAACATGAAAAATATGCCTTGTTACATCATCTAGTGCCCCACCTGTCCGGACTGAGAACCACCGTAATGTTGTCCCAAACATGTCGCGAACATATTATGTGCCTTTCATTTCGTTTTTTTGCTCTGTTTATCACATTTTTGTTGAATAATAGCCTTTTTTAAAACTATTTAATTATTTAAATGTAAACTTTTACCACTTTTGGGTAAAATTGAATGTTTAACATTGTGTTTGAAAAAATGCTTTTGCAATTTACAAAAAACTAAATTGATAATGCAGTGAAATCCTGCATTGAGGTAAAAGAGAATTGTTTTATTGCAAATTTGAGCAATTTGATAACAAATTAATGTCAGATATGATGTCTACAGAAACATGATTTAAGGATTAAAGCTAGAACAGCTTAATAAAGATCCTATATTTCTGCTGGTCCTGTCTGTTGACAGGTCAGGGTTTTTTTTCTATACTGGATTGTTTCTGAGGTGGATTCCTCCTGTGACTTTGACTGAGCCTCCCCACCTGGACTTAGAAAGAACTGGATTCATTCTTTTCCATTTGGAGTCCTGCTGCACCCTGCGCTGTGGTAGGCCTGCATCACTCACATCTTCACACACAGTTGGTTATGCGTGAGACCACTGACTGACTTTTTTTTGCTTATTGTTTCATCCTGGAATTTTGGACATTACCCGTTGGACAAGTTTTTATTTGGGACATTAGAACAAACTGCTGTGTAGGAAATTCTCCTCATGTGAACGGTGTTGAGTCGAATCTGAATTTGAACTGATATCGATTAATCTGTTGTCTGTTACAATTTAAAATTCAGATCATCAGGGTGCACCCAGAAGATTTAAAACTGAGAATTAGCACTTAGCCAAGTATTATTATTTCTTGTATTTTATTGTATTTAATTTTATGTTCTTAATTGTATCTCTTGTACAACTGTTTGTCTATTTTATGGTTTATGTCACTAAAGCCAGTTGTTCTTTAAATTCATCCAATTGCCTTTGTGTGTCGTTTAGACACTCCACTGTGCTCCTACAGCCGAACTTCTTGGCCCATTCATCTAAACTATATAATAGCCTTCTCTACTGTGTTACACTAAGCACATAATTATTTGACTCGGGTGTGCTGAAGTTGAAACCTTTTTAAAGGCCGCAAGACGCTGGCTTGGATTTGACGAACCCTGGTATAAAGCAACACAAGCACAACAAGCTGATACTAAATTATGAAATTTCTGGGAAGCCTAATAATTTTGGATTCAACTTTTGAAATGATTCGCATTGGTTTGTCTACGTTTTATAATAACGAATTGTTCTGGTCTGAAATGTGAAGCTACGTTGAAACTGGGCTGCTGAGCCCAGTTTCAACTGGTCTCAGCAGAGGCTGTGCAGAGGGATTAGGACCCTCTGTACAGACCTCCATCCCACTGAAATGTTGCAGGAAGAATCCCAACATGAAAAATGTGCATAACAGGTTTCTTCCAGCTGGAGAAATCGTAAAGGAAATATTTAATATTAATATTTTGAATTGGTAGCAAGTTGATGTCAGCAACTAGTGAACAAATATGAACAGAAGAATGACAATAACATTTTTTTATGCCAAAAGTGGATGTGTGACGGTACATTTCTCAAGCAACAAAGAATGCACTGCATCTATGGCTGCAGATGCAGATTAGATCAGCCATGATGGCTTCCAATATGCTGTTGAGTGAAAGTAGGCCTATATTTAATAATGCTAAACATCTGTCTGCATTCCTTAGTTGTCTGTTGGTGCTTCATTCCAGCAGCAGTGGGAGAAGCAGATGGAGGCAGCCAAAGCAGTCCTGCTACAACATCTGGAACAATGTCAGTTTTCACTGGTTCTGCTACACTGCTGTTCCACTAAAATCCAAAGAATATCCTCAATCCCCTGCTGTTTCTTTCCTCTCCCACTTCTAATTCTGCAATATCCACCTTTACATTTATATTTTTTGAACTTTTATTAAACCTTTTTTTTTTCTACCCTGCCAGGGTGAAAAGAGCTGGCCTGAAGTCCCTGTGCTTTCAGAACCTAATCCAGAAGCTGTGGAGGAAGCTTTGTGGACACAAAGCTTTGGTCTTGTGCCAGGGGTATTTCTGCTGCAGGCTGACTGGGGCCAACATCATCTGTGATTCAGACAGAAACCACTGGTGTGACCCAGCCCAGGGGTGGAATGCTGGAAAAAAGCAAATGACTCTTTTGAGGAAAAAATTTCCAATATTCTGAAAACCTGCAAAAGTGACTAGGCTACATTTCTAAGAGACTGATTGAATAAAATGGACAGATTCACAGATGCCTAATGTGAAAAGTACTCACCCCTTAAAAAAAAAAAAAAAAAGGATTACTTCTGTATTTCCTTGTTATTTCATGAACTGACTGTAATTGATTGCAGGTTTTTCAACAATGTCACTAACCATGCACAAGTCTTCTTACTTAAATGGAACCTGTCTGACAACATAAAGCAGGCTACAAAATCTTAAAAAGCAACATAACTTTCTTAGGTAAGAAAGTTAATAAAACTGGTCAGCGGAAAAAAGCAAATGGTATTCATTGGTATGGCAAGGCTTGCAAAGCCATTTCTAGGGTTTTGGGACTCCAGTAAACCACTTTGAGAGTCAATATTCATAAAATGTAGAAAACACAGAAGCAACAGGGCCTGTTTTTAGCAAAAAAAAAAAAAAAATCATGAAGACTTTGGAAAATGTTCTTTGGACTGATAAGATTTCAACCAATGTTGTTGGAAGGTTTGCATTACTTTTGTAGAAAAACTTGCCCAGCATTTCAGAAAATGGACTTTAAACTCACACTACCATAAATTCTGCTGTCTACCAGAAAATCCTGAAAAAAGGTTGTTTGGTAACGAGTTTGTCAAGAATGTTTGGATAATCCAAGCTCCACCAAACTGGCTGAAAATAAAAATAAATCAAGGTACTGTAAAAGTCAGACTTACATCAGTGCATAGGCATGACCTGTAATAGTCTATTTATTCTTGAAGCCAGGCCAGTCAATGCCAGGATGTTACAAGTAATTGTTAGGTTAAGAGGTCAATTACTCTTCATATCATCCCAAGTTGGATAAAACCTGGGATGATATTTTCCCTCAATAAATAAAAAAAAAAAAAACACAGCATTCTGCATTTTCGCTGTGTATCCTTGTCTGACGTTTGTTCCGTGATCTGAAAGCATCAATTCTGATCAAATGCAAAAATGTTGGAGGTCTGCAAGCGGCCAAATACTTTTCCCTGGCGCCGTAAAGAGGTGCAGCTGTTTAATGCTGGCGAGCGTAAAACACTCGATTTACTATAGGTAAATATGGGCAAAGGACGCTTCAAGGTAACTGCAGTGAAGGCGTTGCACTCCTCAGTGGAAGTCTGAGGGAAATACAGGAGAAGAAAACAGGCAGTCATTTTGAGCTGCAGTGCAGTGACACTGTGCTGACAAGTCGGAGATTGGAAGTATGAGCAGCTAATCCTGTCGGGTGAACTGAAACACTGCCTTTCGGAGGACCAAGGTAAACTTTGTTGAGGACAACGAGTTAATTGAAGTGTCACTCTATTCTCCGTTTGAATGACATCTAGTTCAAATGAAAATCTCAGTTCGCTCCTCTCACATTTCCCAACTCTGCATAAATCTCTCTTTGGAGGTCAGTGACTCTGAAAACAGCAGCCAGCCACTTAGTTCACACCAATATCTTAGTCATACTCGGGCATAAAGTGGTTGCCGGGTTTTATCTACATAACCAGCGGGATTGACTGACATGCATATTAGCTCCTTTTGTCCCAAGGCTCCGAAAACACATCATATTTCCTATAACTTTCATTTTCTCCATTTAGATTGCAGCCGCATTGAGGCGTCTCAGTTGCATACTAATTGCACGACACTCAACCTCTGAGAACGAGTGAGCCGTCTGCAGAGAACTATTTTTCACCGTTGCACAATAAAGTGCACAATCTCAGACAGACATCCAGAATTGCAGAGATCCGCCACCATCCGTGGAGAACCGGCTATGATCAAAACATGGGCAAAATATGATTGTTTTGGGACAAAAACTCCACATGGTAATGTAAACAGACTTTCTTCATCTGCAAACCCCATAAAACAGCTTTTCTTCCTCTCTACCTCTGATGATATTCTGAATCCCCCGCTGTTTCTGTCTCTACCCAGTTTTAACTCTGCAACAGCTCCCTTTTGGTTTTGCTTCCTATAGTTAAATGACAAAAACAGGGCCCTTGCTCTCTCCCATGGTGGACATCACAGGATTTTTCTGCTGCAGCTTTCTACATCCTGTCTGCCCAGGAGAAAAGATGATCACAAAGAGTGAAAATAGCAAAGCTACATGTAAAATATTGCACCTTGGGTCTCTGGACAGGTTTAAAACATGTTCTGGCAGACAGACCAAAGTTTGAAATTGGTGAAGCCAAATCAGAGGCCTTGAAAGCACAAAATCAGATGTGTGAGGTTTAAAAAAAAAACACCTGAAGTAAGAACTGGTGGGTGCTGAGCATTTCACTGCTATGTCATTTTATACCTTTTGTTTTGGTTGATCTCTACTCACATTTTTTTTTTATCAAAAGAAATGAGCCCTCTCTCTCAGGAAGCTTCTTATGTGCATCAGTTCTTTGATAAATATTTTTTTTTACAGAATTCCTACAAACTGCATCCATTTGACTACTATAAGAATTATCTATAAATATATGAGTAGTGCTTGTCAAAGATAAGCATTTATTTTTAATTGGAGCACTGAAACCTCTGCATATATTTGGAAAAATACCCAGGTCTTTTAAGGAAAAGAAAGTGCAAAAGTGCAATGACACACAGGCTACTGTTTTGACACAGATGTCTGGCAGGTGCAAATTGTCAGAGTTTTGAAATATGAATATTAATGTACAGTGGAGAAACTGAATTATTATGCTAAAATCCCTCCATCCTTCTGTTTCAGGCAGATTAATTCAGCCAAATATGGACTAATATGCATAATACTGTCAATTAATTCAGTCTACATTCACTATAAAATTCTCTAAGAAGACCAGAAACAGTGGAATAAAAGAATGAGTATTTTAATGTTTTTAAACATGTTATGATCATATCTATCTATATGCTGAGAGAGAGAGATAAAAAGTGGGTACAAGGTCTGACAATTGAACGCCTAACTGAAAAAAAATGGAGACTAAAATCTGCCCATCAATAAGCAGCTTGGGCCTGTGCCATGAGGGCCACATGCTTCCCTGCAGATGCAGCATTTAGAAAAAAAAAAAAAAAAAAAAAAGATGCATCTGGATCCTTAATTGTGAGTCTGTAAGTTTGCGTGTGCGTGTGTGTGTGTGTACATGGACACAAGCTCGCCTCATGCAACTTGGTGCTCCTTCCTACAAGGATTAAAACCTCAGACATAGATTCATCTAATCTCTGGTGGCCCAAATGGAGAGACAAAATCCAATCCCTTCTCTGCAAACTGTGATCCTTAGCACACAGAGGAACAAATGCTCCCCTTAGAACCTAGCCGCATAAAGATTGTTCCCCCTACAACAGTCAACAAAGGAACAGAGCCAGAATGGGGGGAACATATACTCCAGCCATTGATTGAGTAGCTTATGGAACAACATTTAGCAACAATGAATCAGAGGATTGTTGCTAAATGAAGAGAGGAGAAATATTGTTCCAATCTTCTTTAAAATGTTTCTTCAATTCAGTGACCAGTCTGACACTAACTTAGGTCTATGCACGACATTTCCATAAAAGAGGTGTTAAAGTAGTGCTTTGTCAAAAGGTTGAAAGGTTTGATTGAGAAATTTTATAAATCATTTACTTTTACACTTAAGTCAAATTTTGATTTATTTTGTATGATTTTGTAGTTAACGGATGTTGAACTTGTCTTTTTCATCCTAATATCCCTATTCAAAGAAATGAGCTTAGAAGAAGTGAAATGAATCCTTTCCCCTGGATAACAACATGCTGTCCATTTTTATTCTCACTGGACTGTTTTCATATTTTGTTACATTAAAATGACACATTTTATTGAGATTTAGTAGATCATCAGAAATAGAATATACATTTGTAGAGGAATTAAAGAGATAAACATGAGTAGGCAACACCCCTCATGTTTTTTGTAAATATGGCATAGGACTGACACCTTAATACAGTCTAAAGCAGGCAGTGTACAGTTTTGTGTAACAGTGTAAATTTGTTGTCTCTTCAACTCAACACACAACCATTAACGTGCATCTGCATTGTTTACCTTCATTAATTACACAACACTGTCACAGATTCTGAATTTAATTTAGGCCTCCATTGACTTAACCATTGCAACATGTTAATATATACATATTTTTTTTTTTTAATCTAAACCATCCCATTGCAACTCTGGCTTATGTTTTGTGTTGTTCTGCTGGAAGATGAACCTCTGTCCCAGTCTGACTTTTTATCCAACCTGTGACAAGGTTTTTTTGTTTTTCTCTTGTATTTGGCTCTAACATTTTCTCATCATCTTGGAGGATATGAAGACAAGCGTCCCCACAGCATGATGCTGCTACCACCATGTTTCACCATGGGTGATGTAGGCCAAAAGGTTCAATTTCGGTCTCATCTCATGATCCTTAAATAGCTTGTAATAAACTGCCAATTGTACATCTTGTAGCTGTGGGTATCTACAGCTCCTCCAGAGTTACTTTAATTAATACTCTTCTTTCTGGCCTTTCAGTTTATATGGATTGCTGTACCTTAGTGCATTTCCAATTGTGCAATGCACCATGCACCAGTGCTCTGTGAGATTCTCAAAGCTGAAAGTTTTATAATCCATATCTGCTAAAAGCATTTTTGCCAAACACTTCAATAAAACAGCGATACAGACAAAACAACTCATTGGTCATTTGAACTGCCTTAAGAAAATAAAATATCAAGGCAGTTCTTCTATCTCAATTTCAAATCAGTTGACTTGCCTGAAGGAAACAGTTTATATGTGATAATACAACTTTGCAGCAAAACATTTAATGCTGCAGTTGTTCCTTCCTGTGTGGCTGTGCACACATTCCTGATGACACTCTTCTTTCTTTGTGCTGAGGCCAAAGCAAATGCATTCATAAACAAGCAAAAAAAAAAAAAAAAAAATAAATAAATCTGAGCTGCACCTGAAGCCACCTCATTTCAGAGGTGCTGCAGAAAGCTCGACAAGCTTCTGATGTTTAATATTCAAGAGTAATATGTGAAATCAGATGAACAGGGGAACCCAGGTGTATGCGGCCTCTGTCTGTGCAGGATTCAATCAAAGCCAAGTCAGCTTTATTCAATCTTCCTTTCCCAGAATTCTCTCTCAAGTTCTTCTAATTTCACTTCAATTCAGAGAGCTCTGTGGGAATGAATGAGCACTTCTCCCACTGCATCAAACAACAAACATTATTTCTGACTGTTTGCATGATTGCAAACTGTATATGAATGTGTATCTTTGTGCATTATACAGTGCCAGACTGTGTTGGATCTTCATTTCCATATTTTCTATCCTCTCTTGACAGACAGGAAATCACATCTGACACAAGTTATCATTGTTTAGCTCATGAATTTAAACCAGGTAAACAGAATTTCTGTAATGCAGCTCAGCCTTGGGCTTTCTGAACCTCCGCTTGTTTCAGTTTCTAGATATCGGAGGCATGTTTAGAATTCTCGACTGGCAATATTAGAAAAAAAAAATCTCAAGAGAAAAATGAAAAGGGAGGTCTTGGGAAGATGTATAGAAGATGCCGAAGCTAACTGGTGACTCAATCAAAAATACCAGGAAGAAGTTGAGCTCTCACTGTGAACTTTAATGTTGAAGAGGGGTTCATATCTTGGCTTGAGGTCAATGAATAATAATGAATACAATGAACATATTGTATTCTATTACAATGCAACAAAATATTATTTTGCTACAATGTTGTAACAAAACATTATTAAGATTTAACAATGTTTTGTTACATTGTATGTCATTAATTAAGAAATACAATGCAACAAAATTTGAAAACAGTTCAATGGGTAGGAATAGAGAAAATACAATGTTGTTTTTCAGGGAAACTTATTGATTTCACATCTTCTGAGCTCATTTCTTTGGATATGAATGTTAGAAAAAAACAGGTTTAACATTCTTTAGATACAATACATGCCACATGTTTTCCTTGTAAATGTGCCATGTAGAAATAGCTGACCAACTGTAAACAATTATTTAATGGAAGTTTCTTTATTAATGATGGTAGAAAATACAAGCATTGGTTTTGTAAATGCATCATTTTTATTTTCAAGAATAACTGTAATAACACTTCTATATAAAAACAAATCGATGATTTAACATTAATCATCTTTGATTACAAACAACTAAACAATTAATGTAGTCTGATTAACTACTTCAGTGACTGAAGCAGAGGAACTGTGGTAAGTGCCCTTTAATTAAATAGCACTTTCTTGCTGCTGCGACTATATATAAACAGTAGCTTTTAATTAAAAATATGCTTTAAGTTGAAAGGTTATAGTGAGACATTTCATGGTGGTCAAACCCATCAGTGAGAAATTTAAATTAACTTCTTCCATCTGTGCCATGTTAAAAGTAGAAAATAAGAAGATTTTTTTTTTAAGATGTCCATATAGAACAGAGGGAATAAACTAGCCAAAAGCTTATGTGGCAGAGGTCACGGTCTGGAAATAGGCAGCATTTGAGATGAAGTTTGTAATGATCGTATCTCCCAGGTCTGCTTCCTTTGTATTCAGGTTGCCTGGGCTTATAATGGGGCTTGGTAACCATTCTCCATTGGTAGGTATGATGATAAATCCCCACCATCTTACACATTGTTGTAGCTCCATGTTAATACAGCATCTTTGATATACCTCATCATTTTATTGTTGTGGTTGTATTGTTTTCCCTCTTACAAACAGTAGAAATCTGAATCAGAAGTTATTTCTCAGTTAACCTAGATAGCTACCTTTGTGTAATATTGAAATGTATATAAGTATATATTCATATATTATTTTTGAAGGCTTTCATAAACATATAAAAGCATATTTTGTCATATAAGAGATTCTCTTGGTGATCAAAATTTCATTAAAATATAGAAAAAGTGAGTTCTCAACATTTTGGCTGGGATTTCAAGCTTGGGGGAGAAACATCTGGCGGGTTTGAAATCCTTTAATTCATCATGTCGAAAATGCACCATCAGGAAGAACAACAGGTTCTGCAGCAGATGATGTTCTCTCATCTCATCCTGCACTGACAGGTTTTATTTGACAGGAGAGTCTGAAAGAGATTAAATCCACTGTGGCAGCCTCTCCAGCAAACTTACAACAACCTGCCTGCCAAGCATCTAAACTCGGGGAGAATTACTGTCATTACCCACTGTTCTCTACATCAGTAAAACTGTCAATAATCTAATGTTACCCCACAGCCACTTACCTTACATGAGTCTTTTACATGGTGATTTTTAAATAAGATATAATTATACTGTATGTAGCAGAAAATTACTTTTTAAAAATGTTTGATGCATATCTAATACAGTTTAAAACTGTACATGCTCACACATCTAAAATGAGTACAGATGTGTGTGAGTGTGCGCGGGGGTGCGCGTGTGTGTGTGTGCGTGCATAGATCTGCTATGAAAAAGGTCAGAGGATCTCATTTTCGTTGGACACAGTTGCCACATAAATGCTGCTGTGCATCTTAAGAGCACTGCAGTGGTTTGAAGCTTCTCTCTCCTAAAAGAAAAAAAAATCATACATATCTGCACACTCTTTGACAGAATCCATTTCCACCAGCAAATTCAAATCCTTTCAAACGTTTTAAATACTTTTCATGTCTTTTGATGGTAGGCTCGTTCCCCATCTCAACAGAGATTATCAGGGTTGCGCAAATTTCTAAAATATTTCGCTCCCGGTCTTTATAGCCGGGGCAGTGCAGATGTCCTTCAGATATCTACAGAAGTCTTATTGGATTCACTTTAGACATTATGGCCAGGTATGTTGCTTTCTGTCCATCTTTTTATGGTGGTGTGCTTTGGATTATTATCAAGGTGGAATATTTCTCCTCTGGCACGTCTCTAGAAGCGGTGAGTCATCTTGTCAGCCACTATTTTGACAGATCCACATACATGGTGTCATCTATAAATGTCATCTCAACACAAGCTGAACACATGCCTCACTGTCAGGCCCGTGCATTTACTGTGGCAGTCCTGCTTTAACTCATGCTAAAAAATAAAAAGAAGAAAAAAAATTGCCCTGCACTGAAATAAACAAGTTATTTTTTTGCAGCAAATGCCTTGGGCTCAAATTTTTACACAAGTCCCATTATACATTTACTTCAGATATCCCTTAATAAATCATAAAATAGAGAGCAAAATGCAAATTCAGGAAAAACAGCTGCTGCTGTTAAAGACAGAGAACTTTTGAGATGTGATACCAAGATCAAGCAAATACTTTTCATATAATTTTAACACTTCTGCTTACGTCTGAGTTCCAAAAACATTTTTCACACACATGAAGTGTGTAAGTTACTAGCTTGCTTGTCTTTTATAAACTTGCTTCTCTGATGTCAGGTAAACAGTGGCTGCACACATGGCTGCCATGTTTGAAGCTAATTTGAAGTAGGAATTATCTTGAAATATATCATGTAACATTGTGTCTGCTTTGGCCCATTTTGTTCCTCAAATTGTCTGTCTTCGAAACAGAAGGAGTTTTGGGGTGGGGTAGACTCTGTGCTCAGCAAGTGGCATGTCTCTAACGCCCAGATTGTAATCCCAGTTTTTCCACCTGCATTTATAGTGACATTTTCCTTTAACACAGACACACATGCATTGTGGGAGCTGGGCTCAGGGGGTGTGGCATGGCCCTCCTTTGCCTCTGTGCCCATTAGGCAAAGGACTAGTGATATAGAGATGACCTTGGCTGCTTTGGCTCTGTCACAGGGGAGGGCCCAGCAGGGGGCTGTCCTTCTTGGTGTGGTGTTGCTCCCTGCCTGGCAGCCCATTTTTTCTCAGGGACTCATCAGCCAGCAGGGGGCCACAGGGACACCTCTGTGTTTTAGTGGAGATCCTTTCCTCTAGGCCTCCCTGTGGCTGCCTCACCAGGTGAGATTGCTCCCTGCCCTCTGACTTCTGGTTGCCAAGGTGGACTGATGCTTGCCAGCCAGAGGCTCGAGGCAGGTTTCGAGGGGTCTTGATGGGTGAATGCCTGGCCACTGAGGTAACCAGGCTGCGGGCTTGGCCTGCAGTGGGGGATGTGGCTGTTGTGGGGCTTTCAGTGCCCTGCGTCTGACTCTTTGCTTCATTGGCCTAAGGACAGCTGTTCCTGTGCTTTGTTGCAGACCTGTTTCCATGTCCAGCTTCTGACTGTCCTGTGGGGTATCTGGTGTTTGTCTGCCTGGGGCTACTTCTGCTTTCAGGTGCCAAGTTTACCTGCTCTGCCCTGATCTTATGTGTCTGTGTTTCAAGATTTCTTTCTCTCTTTCTCTAACATCTTTGAGCTAATCAGGTGACAAACTGGCACACACCTCTATCCCTCGCAAACTCACGTATCCCCACATCCATACACTTGCAGTAATCCAAATAGCTAAAGATCATAGAACTACAAGTTCCTATTTTATTCATGTGAGCTCTCTACTTTATTGACAGATTCGGTCTTGATTTTATGAAAACAATCAAGCAAAAAGGAAGGTCTCATCTAAAACATATTGGAAGCCAGCTTCAAATACAGCAACAAGAGACATGAAAATCACTAAAAACTGTCTATCACAAAACAAAACAGGAGAAACAATCATATTTTTTCAATATTTTTCTCTGTGTAACTGAATAGTTTTATTCAGTTGCACAACTGTGCCAATCAAAGACTGAAAAACTGAAAAGGTTTTATAATCCTTTTATTTTATTAATGATTTTAAATTAATTTGTCTACAAAACACAGACAGTCAGTTTAATGTATCATTGGCTCAGTTTTTAATTGTTGAACAAATTGTCTTTCTAGTGGACTGCAAAACAAGAGAATAATATAACAGGAAGGTTAGTAGCATTGTGAACAGCTGGGACCGCGTGTGTGTGTGTGTGTGTGTGGCTGAAGGGGCATACAGACTACACGTTAGTGCAGAAATCAATGACGATAACAGAAGAATTTGTTAGTTATATACAGTATTTAAGGGTGAAATTGTGGCATTTTTCATTTTTAACTGCATCAAAATTCTCCTTCTGTCCAATGTGATTTTTCTAAAGCTTTTAAAGGTCCTTATTTAACTGAAGATAAATCCAAAGCCAATATATCTGGGAAATATCTATTAAAAGAATAAAACAAACTGCTGGTGTTTAAAAAAAAAAAAAAAATCATCATCTAAGGAGGGACTCAATAAGGTGAATCATTAATATTTGTCTGTCAGAGCTGTAAGGAACAGCAAGCAGTTTAAAAGATCACTTTAAATTGTACCTGCTCCAGACATAGTTTGTATTTCACTGTAGGAAAAAAAGAGAACAGATCAAATTTTACTTTGATTTTGCATTAAGTTTCATTCAAAACATGTTTGCAGCAGAGATATCACAAAAATCCACATGTAAATGCTTCAAAAAGGAAAGTTTTCACAAAAACAATCATGCACATGCAGACAGCCACGCTTTGACTAACACATGCAGGCCCGTGAATGCACACAAACACGTAAAGAACTGTCAGTTCATCTGAAGACCCTTTGCAAGTTATCATTTCACTCGGTCCAAAGGACATCCTCTTTGAACGAGGCCTCGTTCTCAGACACACTATTTTATTTGTCCTTATAATTCTGGCTTAGTACAGCTGACAAGTGTGATGTCCTTTTGCACGGCCCGGCTGAGGGGTGAGGAGAAAGTGCTGACATGGACACTTGTCCCATGAATTTCAGCCCAAGCAAAGGGAATCTGCTGACGCCGCTGACTGTGGCAGGAGGAAATCTCAACAAAGAAGTGAAATTAAATGCCGACAACTTCTTCTGCGCTCCCCGGACTTACACTACGGCTTTAATATTTCATTCCTGCTTCCATATTTTCCAGATCTATTTATTGTCTGACCTTATGAGAGTGCAGGTTCAAAGAATCAAAGAAATAGACAAGATAACAATGTTCTCTCAAGGATCCTGGCCAAGGATTTTTTTCCCCCCGCTGTTTAGGATTTCAAATAAGCCTTAAATCATTAACAAAGAATAGAGAGTAAATTAGATTACTTAGCATTCCAGTCATGCTTTTCATTTCATGAGGAAATTCACATTCTGAATTGCTCTGTCACCACAATTTAATGTACGGCACACAAATGGTGTAGAAATGCTCTCCTTGTTTGCTTTTTGCAATTCAAAAATACTGTAATTGCCCTAAACTGTTTGAGTAAAATATTGACTAAAAGAAAAGAAAGAATCTGTTTAAATTTACAAATTTAGGCACATCAGCATTCAAAGGATACCAACAATTATAAGTAGTCCATACATATCCATTTCATGGGTTTGTTTTATTGTAGCCATCATTTATTTTCTTTATGATTAAGAATTTCAGACTGTGAAATACTCTGCGTGATAATGTATTACTTTCTATTGATTTATCATATTAAACCCTGATAAAAACCAGAAAGGTTTATATTTGTAACTTGCGAAAATATAAAAAGGGTTCATTATTTTTTACTGTAACAACACAGGAAAAAATAATGAGTTAAAGGAAAGAACCTGGTAATTTGAAGGGAGACACAACAGAAATGCAGGTCATGATGATGCCTTGAGTATTGGATTGGAGTTTTGGGACTTGATCCAAAGAGATCATTTCGCAGACTGTGTAGAGTTGACACATTTTAGTTGCGGCCTTTTTACATCATCATCAGCAGCATTATCATCAAAACAATAAAATGAATAAAGAACCTGTGCAGATCTTAAGAAATAGCCAAATTCTTGAAATCTCTGAAAAACACACACGCACACGCCTACACACACATACGGGATTATATTTGACCACAACCCAATGTTTTGTTGTGTTTTCCCCCCTCAGGAAGTGGCACACTTTCATTTATTTCTCATGATTGCATTTCATCCTTAGTGCAAAGATGTGACCTTGGAGAGCTATGTTGTTATACTTGTTGAAGATGTGCTTTTTATGTGCCGTATCTCGCACGTGCGAGGGAACAGTGTTGAAAAAAAAATAATTTATTTAATGGAAAATGTGCATTGCCGAATTCTTACAATCCTTTCGTTTGTGTTTGGTGACAGATCACAAAGCGAAGAAAAGAAAAACCCAGAAGTTTACAGAGGCTCTCATCTCACTATAAAGTCTCCTGAGGATTGTTGGGATTCTGGTGTAGAGAAAAAAAAAACAGTCTGTGCTGATTTCTCTTCAGAGTACAGATAAATCTTTTTGCTAAAACTTTTATAGATTAGCTATGTTTTTGACCAATCAGTATTGGTCAGCATCAGTTCTTTGGAACTGAAGACGTGTGAAAACACCCGGCTTTCTAAGATATTTAACATTATCATGTTTGGTATCTAAATTCTGCATCCTTAACCATATAGCTGTCTCTTTACATTTCCTGTTGCACAAAATAGATTGAATTTACCACTGCAGAAAAAATACTGTCATGAATATTTAGATATGTCTTGAATCAACCATAAATCACTGCAGTTTGATTATCTCATTTTCACTTAGTTTAGCAATCATTAGGAAGATTTCCTAAGGGAATTGAGATGGCGATCATGCTAACATTAGCTTATTAGCTCAGAGAACTGCTGTGCTTTAGATTCTGTTAGCTGGTAGAAACCTAACTCTGCACTTCAGACAAAACACACCACCCCCATTGAGAGAGACATGGTGGCGACCTTGTGTTATGAGGATATTTTTTTTTTTCCAACAGTGACAAGAAAGCTGGTGTGAGTTGTTGACAAGATGGGTGGTAAATACAGAGCAATGCTACAAAATAACTGGGAATTACTCAGTTTGATTTGGTTTAAGCTATGTTACAAAGCAAAATGGGCAAAAATATCCTAAAACGTTCTAAATTATTAACAAAAGAATATTAATTAAACACGTAATATGTGAAATTACACAGTAGATATAAATCTATGAGAATCTATAAATCTATGAACATCTAAGGATAAGCTTGAGTGATCAAAACTGATTTGCATAAAATTGCTTCAGAGCAGCAAAGTGAACAATACAAAGATGAAAATGTGAAATGTTTCCCAGACTTTTTTTGTGAATGTTGGCAATAGATGTTGCTGCCTTGTTTGCCTCTTCGCTGCAATCCCAACTCTGCCTGTATTAGCTGAGATGCTTTTAAGGGGAGCTGACAGCAAAATGGATTAAATGGGGTTTGCTGACAGAATACATATCAAATCTTAGGGCATGCAATTGTGGGGCTGCAGCATTTGCAAGGCTTATGACTTCTGCTGAGGCTGTGGATCCATCGCGCCTCTGCCAGCTCTCCTCTTCTCACCGCCGTTCAGATGAGGAAGAAGGAGGGAGAAGAGGGGAAAAAGGAAAGAGCTCTTGATCACCTGTTTTGTCTGAAGTGAGTCACCTTGCAAATATATGAATAGCAAATGCGGGAAAAGTAATCTGGTGGTGCACAGGTACATCCTCCCATTTGCATATCTGCCAGCCCCCGTGTTTAGCTGCCGCATTTTAGGACTTGGCATCTGAAATATGCAAAGGTATGCATATATTTCAACCCCTTTTTTACACTACACAATTCGTTTTATGCAGGTCTCCCACTTTTGTCTCCTCAACCCTGTACATCTTTCTCCTTCACCTTCCAGCTCTTCCCCTCTTTACCCCATTCTTTCCCTACCCATGATTTTCTTCTCATTGGGTCTCCCTCAGGCATCAGGGTGCAGATTCTCCCCTCCTGACGGGGTTCATGACGGGGTAGTAGGTGGAACAAGTAGCAAGTGACAGATCTTCCCTGTCCTTTCTCCCTGCATCTGTCACCCACTGTCCTGCCGGAGGCTTTCCTCAGACATTCTTCCTCCTTCCTTCCAGCAGCTTTCCATCTCATCTGACCACATTGATATTCAAATCTGATCCAGGCTGAGTTCCACCTTCACTGAAGGTCTTTCCAGAAAACCAAGAGAGAAGAAAGTTGCACCACCTTTCAAGCCCAACTAAATGACCTCAGACCTCTGGCCAATAAAATGCATACAGTAAAAACACTTAAGCCTGCATGCCGTCTTTGCAAAAGTGTTCGTACCTCTTGAACTTAAATTTACAACATTGTAGCTGAAAAGTGCCATATGCATTTGCATTCAACGGCTGCATTCAACTGTAGAATTAATGTTTTAAGGGAGACATACAAATGGACTTTCTGCCATATATATTGCATATAGTTCAAAGCATTTTAAGCTGAACCACTTGCTAAATTTGTGTGGAGCGTGATTATTGGTTGTCTTGCCAACTGAATCTCCAAGATTGAGCTTTGGATCTCTGCACTTCCTCCGGTGCCGCATTTTAGGACTTGGCATCTACATCTACTTGACATGTTAGTCAAAATGGTTCCGCACTGCAAATACGTCTGCAGATTAGGTTCACTTTATCTTTCTTCTGAAGAGACGATCCTAGAGGAGAGGTGAGAAAGCACTGTTTACCTGTCTGCTGTTGCTCTTATTGACATGGTCCCACTTGACATGTGAAGGGAGCCAGAGTCTAGCATCTGGCCATGAGCTATCATTATCTTTGCCTTCTCCTCTCTGATGAATCTTGCCCAGCTCCTTGCTGAGGAGCACGGCTTTATTTAATGGGCTCTTTCAGCCGTGGTTTGCCAGGCGGAAGCCTCTTACAAACCCATTTAAAGGAGGTTCTATGGATTTCATGGCTCCCCGGGCACTCTCTCCTCGTTTCAATAAGGTGAAGTCCAAGGCTTTATCCATCTGTCAATGGGCCAGGGGAACGGTGGATGCAGCAGTTTTTTAATCCCTGAGATGCCACTGTCCTCTCTGTGCTCGGCTGTTCTCTGATAGGACAGCCTCGTTGTGCAGCGCTCACCTGGGGACTTTTGAGTTCCTGTGGCAGAGCAGATTTATTGTTGCATTGATGAGGATAAAGTCTGGGCATCTTAGACTGTGCCTGCAGACAGAAACTCAGATAATAGGATGGGGGGGAGCGACAGAGAAAGAAGATCCAGGTACTTCAGAAGTAATTACACATCTACTATGTGGGATGTGCAAATATGTCTACCTCAAATTTATTCATCATTTTCTTGTGAATTTTATACAAGAAAAAAATTATAGTTTTTTTGTGAATTTGGTTGTAAAGTTACAATCACATTTGCAGGAAAACATAACAAGACCATAACTAAAATAAAAAGAATCACACACCAAACTTTTATAAAACTCACACTTAGTTGCTGCATTGTATTATATTTGTAATGATGATTATATCAACAGCATTAGCAGTATATTTTGATGGATTCAAAAGGATATTAAGCAACTTAAAAACTAAGAAAAATACTGTAAAGTCTACTTCATGAGATGCAATTGAAATTGACGGTTTTAATCAAAGTTTACAAATGGATTATGTAATGAGATAGATTTTTTTATCATCTTTTTTTGGCATTCTCTTTGCTGTTTGTTGTGGCAAGATAAGCTTAGCTCCTCATCCAGCCTTGTCTGCCCCAGTTCTAGTTATCTGAAGAATTGCTCTGAGCACAAATATGAGCAACTTCGGGAGAGTTGCTATTTTCCTGACTTACGAAGATAAAAACACACCAGCCTTCCCTGACTTATTTGTTTTATTAAAATGCACTAATTTTTCAAACACAATTCCACTTTTTAGGTTGGTAGCTATTTTTGTAGCCGATTCCTGATGTGTAAAGTGTTGGCACACATGCACCTTACTTCACTGACTGATTTTTTCATTTTTATTTATTTTTTTCGTCCTACATGTACTTCCTCGTGGCACTCTATTAGGGGATATCGGTGGTCTCTCTACACACAGCTACGCATGAGTGTGTACATGCGTAGCTGTTTATCTCTGTGTTTCATTCACCTGTACCTTTCGACCAATGCTCTCTGAAGACAGATCCCAGCCTCCCCTCAACCCTGCAAGGATAAGCAGGTATATTTTCCCATTTTGGTTTTATTATTAAACAGTCAAGTTGGTCACTCCATCATATTTTTTATTATTATCATGTTGTTGATTGGCTATGATAAATTTCCTTATTAAAATAAAAAAAGAACAATACATGAAGACTTTAACTTATAATAAATGCAATTCTGACTTCAAGTATTCTAGTGTAATATCATTTAGATAGTTAGAAGCAAAAAAGATGTAGTCATTTTGTGGTCCTGATAAATCAGGCTAGAGGAACATCATTGAGTGTTTCAGAAATGAAAGTATTCTTCATTCTGAGTCTTGATTGTGCCCTAGAGAACGGGGAGGCACTCATTAATGGCATTATCAGAGGCAATCACTTCACTGAGGTCAGACAATGAGGACTTAAAAGCAGTAAAGTTTGCAACAATGAGAAATTATCTGCCAACACCACACTCAGAGTCACACAAAAACACATTTTCCCGTATTTTTTGTCTCTGGTTTGGAAAAACCAGACTGGAAAATCTAAGAAAAACTCAAACTTACTTTAATATAAACTTAGACATTGTACATGCATTAACAATATTCTGGAAGAAAAATAACAGAAAATGTGTTATTGCCTTCTATTGTGTTGTACAAGATTTAAATATTTTACATTTTATGTGAACTTTCATGGTCCTCAGTGCAGGAATCATGGCATAATTTTTCAACTTCCCTGTAACACACCTGAAGTTTAATAAAGGAAGAGAGGAACCATAATCCACTAATTAATATTTAAAAATCTTTTCTGAATATAAAGTATTATGTCTTGGTCTTTGAGATCAGATTGTCATAACTTGACCTTAAGTGCAAAACGTTGCTAAACACACGACTAATCTAGAAACAATCTGACAACAACTGACCTCCTTGCTGTGAGCTCATTCCACTGACACTGAGGAATTTGAAACATCTGTAGTGGGGGAATTAAGCCCACTCCTCTTTACAAAAAAACTCTCTAAATCCTTTAGGTACTTGGATTCCACTCACAGCTCAAGCTTCAGACCCCTCTGCAAATGATTGAGGTTCTGAGACTGCCTTTGCCACTCCATGACCTACATGTGATTTATCCACATCCACGTCTTGTTTTTCTTGTTGGTTTTGGGTCACTGTCATCCCCAAAGATCCAAACAGAACCCGTCTACAGTGTTCTAGCTGAGGGAAGAAGGTCCTTCTACTTGAACTTATTTATCAGCTCTTCATTGATTGAAGTCATCATTCACCCTTATAAAAACAAAGATCCAAGCATGATGATCTATCTCCGTGTTTTACTGTGAATAGGGCGCCTCAGGTTAAAGTTCTGGTCTTCAAAAAATGTGAGGTCCAGTTTGTTTCAAAGAGCTTGGCTTTAATTTACATCTGACAATGACACACACTCTTTCTCTGAATATTCTAGATTGATAATGTGACAAATTGGCCAAAATTCCCAAGTTAAAAGAATGGGTTAGATTACACTTTTGATTTAAAAATGAAAAACTATTACGATTTTATTATTTTTAGCTGTTTAATGATAAACTAAATTGCTTAACAGTTCTTTTTTTGGGGGAAAAAGTGCTCTGTTAATCAATGTTGACATGAAAACTAGAAAAGGTCTTAAGATCTTTTTAAATGAAAGGTATAAAATTTCTTACATTTTTGGTGTTGATTTTTATTTTTCTTGTCTGGAAGGACTTTTGTCTATTCTAATAAGTGGATATGGGGCATTCTTTTCTTTGGAAAGTACTTGCTGTTGTCATGAAGTGTTTGCAGGCGGACTCAAAATGCAGACAGGAGTGTCACCAATGTTTTATCTCTACTGTAAACGGAAAAAATAGTTTTATGTCTATTTAAGATACAATATTAATATTCAAAATACTAAATTATACCCACAAAAACTTTGCCATACACTCATATATAAATTTTTCAACACAAACTAAACCCATTCTTATATAACATGTTCTCATGTGATCACAGGTTGAGAAGCTTAAGAAATGTCATAATATTTTGCATCTAAGGAATATATTCTACTAGATCTACCGTCATTGTGACAGTTACTTGTGACCTACGCTCGTAATGATCAAGGAACTCTCATCTTTGCAGGCTGAACAGTCTAAGCCAGCATCCACTGTGACTGTCAGGTTCAACAGAATTTTAAGTGACAGAGAGGGAAATGTGTGAAGATGTGTGAAAAGCTTCCTAAAGCTCGGGATGGTTACTGGAAAAACTACTCACCAACAGTGAGTTCAGTCAGAGCAACAAATAAAGTGTTTAAATCAACTAAAACTAACAACATGGATCCATGTTTGCTTTATACCAAGACAGTAAGCAGGATAATAAGGGAGATCAGTAAGACTTTCTTTTGGCTCTGTGAAAACAGCAAAAGAGGAAGTTTTCTCATTCAATATAAACTGCATGGATACAATAGTAACTGATCAGAACACCTTCTGGGCACCATCCTTTGGAGGTTTTCCTGGGTCCAGCCCCTGAGAGGAGACCCCGGAGAAGACGCAAAAAAACATTGGAAAAGCAACATTTCCCTTCTGGTCTCCAAATGCCTGGGGATCTCCCAGGATGAGCTTGAAAGTGTCACTGGGGAGAGGGTTTTCTGAGTTTGTCTCCTGGATCTGTTACTGATGAATGAAAAAAAAAACACAAAAAAAATAAAAACACGAATGACCTGATGGTCAGGCAGACTAAAACCAGCATATATGTAACAGTACATTCTGACCTTTATTATTATCCAAACATATCAATGTTCAGATGAGCTGAAACATTCTACTTTAATTTTATCCCCAAGATTTATTGACAGCATCTCTGTCTGCAAACTTCTGATACTAAAAATAGCATGGAGGAAATCAAAGAAGGTGTTCTTTCAATGAGTTCTCTATTTTTTCATAAAAGATTGATTATCATTCTCCAAATGTCTATCAGCCCAATAAAGCAGAATGTTTTTTTTTATCATATCATTATTGTCCATTCGAGGTAAATCATTTCATTGCAAAGGAATAGGTAACTGCTTCCAGTGTTGTGGTTAAATTTGAAAATTCGGTTTTCGTTCACCTTCTCTTTTCTAATGAAGTCTGGATATCTCTAACAATTTGATGTTAACACATAACTAACTTACTGCTTTAGAGTTTGGCATCGTAGTATCTGCTTAATCTGTGTGATTGGGTGTATTGATTGCAAGCAGCTAAAACTAAAACTATGCAAATAATTCCAAATAATAAAATTTTTCATCTCTTTGCATGCAATCAATCAATCAATTTTGTTTGTATAGCACATTTCAGCAACAAGGCAGCTCAAAGTGCTTTACATTATAAAACCACAGAAATAGTCATAAAAATTACTATAATATCAACAACTGAGAAATACAGTAACGAACATAGCATTTTGATGAGTGCAATGTTTCATACATCATGTTTCAAAAGCAACTCTAAACTGTCTTGATTTAAAATAATTCAGTGTTTCAGCTGTTTTGCAGTCATCTTGAAGTTGGCTCCAGATGTATGGCGTATAGAAGCTGAATGCTGCTTCTCCATGATTGGTTCTGGTTCT
This sequence comes from Girardinus metallicus, assembly GCA_903067095.1. Classification (NCBI taxonomy): domain Eukaryota; kingdom Metazoa; phylum Chordata; class Actinopteri; order Cyprinodontiformes; family Poeciliidae; genus Girardinus; species Girardinus metallicus. The sequence continues at coordinate 4,555 of CAEGAE010023632.1, read as the reverse complement.
GGGGATGCAAAGCAGACCAAACCAGAAGACCTCAGAGGTCTAGAAGGTTGATACAACAACAGCAGACCTTTAATATATTGTCTTACTATGCCGTTCAATGATTTATAAACTAACAACAGTATTTTAAAATCTATTCTCTGAGCTACAGTGAGCCAGTTCTAAGGACTTTAGAAGTGGGGTGATGTTCTTTATCAAATGAAACATCAGCATCAGCCCTCCCCACAACCCTGCAATAAAATGCTGGAATACAAGAAGAATGGATTTCATAATAATTGTTCTATTTAAATTTTCTTTTTGATTGAAACCTTAGAAGAATCAGAAAATTCTTTAGACTCAGAAAATTTCCCCAGTTCCTAAAGTGCCCACAAAGTTCCCTGTCATTGTTCACCTTGTAACTAACAACACCTCTTCTCCTGATTCCCCACTGCTTTGACCATCTGAATCTGTGGTGGAAGGTCCTTTTTTAGCTGTGCAGGCTAAGTTTGGAAGGTGTGAGGGGGAGGCCGGACCAGTGGGGATGTCCTGGCGCAGTGTATCCTCTGTTGTACGCCGGACTCCTGGCCATCCCGTATTAATCAGATTTGCTGCACCGGCCATATGTCCAAGCAGCATGATAAACCCTCACTGCTCCCCAGCACCTCTTAGCATGCACCGTCAACACAGTGTGCATTTGTCTACAGCACACGCGTTGTTCCTCCAGAGGTGTTTCTTCAAAGAACTGCTGAGACATTGAATATGTCTGGCATGAATATATGAGGTGTTGTTTTTTATTTTTCTCTAACTAAAAGGTGTTAAAGAAACAACTAGAACAGTGACATTGCATCAGAGGAAAACCCAAAGAAGGAGGAAGTCACTTTTTGGCAAAGGGACCATTGCCACATTGGTAGGGAAATACATGGGGCTATGTACGTCACTGCAACAGGAGAATTGGCACAATAGAAGTGCATTAACTAAAGCTCATTCCTGTTTCCATCTGTCATCTCATCCTTAACAGGATGTTTCATACTTTATATTCTTACACGACCCCACTCCGAAGGTGTCATCGTTTGGATACAGTTTATTTCACACTGCTTAGCAACAGTGTTGAGGAGATACTTGTGTTTCAACTCTAGTGGCAAGGATTGCACATTGATAACACAGAGAGAAAAAAAACATTTGTCCATCCAAAGCTTTTTATTTTGCTCCACAAAAAGATGCATCTCGCAATCCATAATTCATAAGCGAAAATCACAAGAGGGAACATCAACACTTATCAAACATGATTAACTATGTATCTTGTATCAGAAATTGAATTTGGCTCTGTATGGATGCGTGGATGTTAGACAGCAATCACCAGAAAGCCGGAGGTTGTTGTGTGACACAAGCAAGAAAATGAGTAAGAGTTGAAGAGTTGAAGCCTCTCAACGTTAATGAAAGCAGTAAATTCCTCTGTTGGAATTGTTGGATAAGATATGGCCATTTATTGTCCAAAAAAAAGGCGAAAATAAAAATATTACAATAACAAAGGCTTCTGATTTTCCATTTTATTTGTTTTGTGGACATAACATAGTGCCTTGTTAAAGAATCCATACTCCTTTAACTTTTCCTAATCATGCCAAAGTCATAACTTTTCCTGCGTTTTATTAGAATTTTATGTGATAACCAGCAGGATATATTACATAACTGTGAAGTCTGAGGAAAACGATTCTGTGTAGATCTCAGGCGGTTTATTCAAGAACATAAGTAAACAATTTCTATCAGAAGACAAATGAACAAAGCAAACAGACTCAGGATAAAGTTGTGAAGTCAAAGTTAGTTTGATTCATTGTTAAGTTTAAACAACAACACAAGTTTTAAACAGGAAAAATGAGGACTGCTAATTCCATCATCTGAAAGTGGGAAGAATATGACACAACTACAGACCTAATTCATAGCCATCCCAGCTGCCTGTTTCAGATGCAGTCCTGTTCCAACACACCTGAATCAAATACCTGACTTAAGTCAGGCGACCAACCATTGAAACATCTAAAAAATGCAGGGTGTCAGCCCATGACCTAAACTGAAAGGCTTGGCATTAGAGAAAGAGCCAAGAGGTCCCTAGTAGTCTATTGGCAGGTGGGATAATGTGTTGATAGAACAAATGTCAGTACTCCAATCTACAGGTCTAACAATAAAGCAATTGTTTTATTTAAATAAAGACAATTTTACATTTGCAATTTGAAGAAAGTGGAAGATGTGAGCTTTTATTTTATTTTTTTTTTACTTTTGTCCTAAGAAGACTAACACTGCACTTCATGAACAAATGTTTCACTCTCTGGATGTACTTGTGAGACCAGTCGCCTCCACAGTCAATCAAAAGGGGTTCTTGTCCTGCATGTTTTAGATATTTAGACATGTACATGAAAATGCCAACAACCACCTGACTGAACATGGGTAAAAGAAATAGAAACTTGTGCCCTCCCTGCCCTGACTTTTCTAATGCTGCCCTGGGCAACCGCCCATATGGCCGTTTTAAAAACAGCCACTGTTTTCGACGCACCCGAATAAAATCAATGGTTCACTACCATCCTCCTTTCACCGTTCTGATGAAAGATATTAACTCAGACGAGCTGAACTCAAATTCAAATCCCACTTTTTCACATATTTATATATGTATCATTTTTTAAAGCCATGTATTATTTTCCTTCCACTTGAGGAATATGGTCTACTTTATGCTGGTCTACGAGATAAAATACAGTTAGATAACATACACTAAACTTTGTGATTATAAGGTGACAAAATTGGATAAATTATGGGGGGTAAATACTTTTGAAGGCACTGCGTATTGTCCTACAGAACGCATCTTCTCTAGTAAGAGGACCAAGGAGTCCTGCAACAGATGGCATTTCCCACCCCACCCCTTGTTCCCCCAGGGCCCATATATCAACAACATAGTCAGTCTGGGATTAGATGAAGGAGCAGAAGCTGCTGGGTAGTCTAAATCCACAGAGGAACTGTGGTAAGATCTCCATGATGCTTGGAACAACCTTCTGGCCAACAAACCTAAGGAGCTGTGTGTTGATTAATAGACAAGTACATGCCGAGCCAAACACTGACCTCATTTATGCTACCATTTGAAGACTTGTAAAGCCTTCAAAATGTTCTTAATCTGTATAAATATGACCTCAAAATTTCATCAGATTCATGCTTGGAATCTCACAAAGCAAATCACCATATTGCAATATTGCACTGGATAAAGTACGACATGTCAGAGGTCAGATGTGAAAAAATGGGGTAAAACATTTGCAATTAAATCTCTTTGTGATTCCTTAAAGCTATCTTGTAGAAATAGAGTTCTGAGCTGACCAAACAAAAAATGTTAACTTATTTTCTCTTTTTATAGAATACTTTTTTATGGTGGTATGATTAGGAATTTGTTTCTCCAAAATTGATGTTAACCTGTCTTGAAGTTGCCAAAACAGGCAGTTTCCTGTTTTGGAAAGTTGCCAAAGTTGGGATAAATTGACAAGCTAGAGTACAGTGGTTTCTTCTCTCCAAATAAAAACTTTATGACAAAAAAAAACAAAAAAAAACTAAAAATATTTTCCAACAGTTCTCTGGTTTGTCCATGTGAACCTCATTTCTGCAGGTGGCCTGCAGATGCATATCTGGTGAGCAGCAGTTTTACACTGTGCAGTTAAAACTGTTCCTGTTGGTTGCTAAGCAGATCGTGAACCCATTGACATCAGTCATTTTTAAAGGTTAAGTCTATGTAGCTAATCTTGAATTTTCAAAGTTTGTGGTTTGTTTGGACAGAAACAACAATTTTATTATTTGTTAAACCTGTGGGGATTTGTTTTGTTCAAATAAAATTAAAAATACACCCTTTTCGATCCTTTATATAGATATAGATATGTCATATTTGTCCTACAATAAATTTATCTCGACTCTTATTATCTCTATTAACTTTAAATAAGTCTTTACATTTATTTATAGCTCTTGAATACTCTCAAATACTTGAAAATTGTTTTTCAAGTAATATCACATTTGATTTTTGACTATTTCTTTCTTTTGTTGTTTTAATGAGCTTCATCTGGTATAAGGGAATTGGTCAAAATATAATGACATGGCATATGACATGACATAATTGTTCATTAAATCTTTAAAGTCTAGGTTATTTTGTTAAATAAACTCAACTCAAATTTAACTGAAAACTAAAAAATAGACAAGACACAATAAGGATGATCTCCAATACTTAAAATGTTGGAACATTTAATATATTTTTTGATAATGCATTGCATCCAAATGTTAAACCCTAACACTATAATATAGAATAGCATAATTGTCTTCATAAGAGAAGATGAAACAGTTATTATATCAGACATATTTTGCAGAGACGTACTGTGTATAAAACGTGCCATGATTCTAAAGGCTCACTTTTTTGCCTAAAACTCTTAAAATAAATAGAAGAGGTTCTCAAATTGTAGTTCTCTTGTCTTTCCCATTTTGAATGGTGTGCCAGATAGATAGATAGATAGATAGATAGATAGATAGATAGATAGATAGATAGATAGATAGATAGATAGATAGATAGATA
>CAEGAE010023618.1:0-17533 GCA_903067095.1 Girardinus metallicus | reverse complement strand
TATAGATATATATATATATATATATATATATATATATATATATTTGACGTAATTTGGAGTACTTGCAGAAGCTCACTGGCTGATATCCAAAAGCTACAATCCAATGGTTTCAAATTAAAGGACTTGGTTTATGAAAAATTTAATTCTTAACATATTGTTTCGTAAAGAGTATTAAATTGGACGAAGTTCATTCAGTGTTTGACTGCACTGACTCCACACACAATACTGCTTGAATAACAGTAAATAGCTCCTGTCAAGGTGAGTGTTTGAAACGTTTTAAAAAGAATATTAATAAGAGAAAACATTTGGAAAAAAAAGAAGAGTGGAGAAGTAAAAAGATAAGTAAAATGAAAACATGCAACCTTGACAATGACAAGTCTGTAATCTTTCTTAGTAAAATTTCCTAATTTTTTTTTTTACCAGTGCTTCATTAGTCTGACTGGTTATATTGAAAATATGCCAGCCAGTAAAGATAATCAAGTGAATAAAATTGCTGAAATGAATACTGACCTCTATACATAAATCAACCGAAAAATAATCCTTCACACATGACACCTGCATAAAAAAATATTATATTTTGCTTCCACATCCAAAGACATCAAAATTTTTATGAAATATATTTTTTTATCTTGTCATGTCAGAAAAATTTAATTACATGGTTCAGTAAACTAATGGCCATTTACCCAATTACACTGATATTTATCTATCAAAAATAATATAATAGACTTGTGTGCAGTCTAACACATGTCTTCAAAAGGTTACAAAATTAACTTATTTTATTTTCAAAAAATAACCAACTCAAAATGATTCATATTGTAATGTGATACATTAACATTTAACAAAAATATTCACAAGTTTAATTTATTTGGCTTCAAAGCTCACTAAAGAAGGTACACATTCAACAAGAGCCCTCTAATTTTACCTTTCTATGGTTTTGTCTGGCACACAGTAGTCATTTTGGTCTAACCACTACTAATGAGTTGAGTTTAATGACTGAATTAATTGCCTTGCCCATGTAGGGAGTGGTGGTTTTATTGTATTAGCATGGGTTAATGAGCATGGCTTTACACAGGGTGGATTTTCACCTCCCCTGCTAATAGTTCACTGCTAATAATATGGCACTACTTTGCTGTGTTGATTAGAGTTCAACCCTATTTTGAAAGTTTAACCAGAGCCTGTCAGAATGGGAGCGACACCTAGTGGGTAAATTATTTAAGGATTTTTTTTGTTGCTTTTCTGGAGTCTAGGTGTTTGGCCATTGGCCACTTTAAAAGGTACAGCTCGCTAGTACAAGGCTGAACTCTCTTTTATCTAAATATTTTGCAGTATAGATGCAAAAAGGCTTTGGAAACATTCATCAGAAGCATTTGTCTAAAAAAAATCAACGCATGTAAAACAGTAAGGATACAGTCTTGAGGACCAAGAATAAAAACCACAACTCTGTTGGATTGAAAGCTATGTACTTTGCAGACCTTTGCAGTTAACTCATTGTCATGTTCAACAAACCAGCTATGGACACACAAACAACTCAGTGACACTCAGCCATGAAAGCATTAAGTCAAAAATCACCAAGTGTGACAAAAGTAAAAAAAAATAAGATCACCTTGGCAACCCTCATAGTTGGCAGCTAAAGTTACAGTTTAGGATTCAGTGTTTGCGAGAGGAGGAACAAAACACCGAAGATATGACTGAGTCACAGGAGATCTGTTTGTATCTACTGCTGAGATACATTCATTATTTGATGCAAATAAGACAAACAATCCCAGGGTCAAGAAAAGACATGAGAGGCATACGGACAAAAAGACAGAGAACTGCAAGCTGATTCTGTTTCCCTTCTTTTGTTCTTATCCCTTTCTCTTAGCTTTTGTTTAAGTAACTGACACATCATTATGTTTTCTGCATCCTTTTACCCATATTTTTTAAGTAATTTAATGCATCATTTACAATTCAATGCTTGGTCACGACGAGGAACCCAGTCTCCAAGGAAGCTATTAGCAGTTTTACAGAAACCTTTTTTTAACAAAAGGCAAATTAATTTACTGCTTGCTTCCTTTTACTTTGGACTGTTATTCATCAACACATTATTGAGTGAGCAGGTGCTTCATGTACTACTTTTAATCATGCTTAGCAATAGTCTAATAGCAGAGTCAAGACACACTTAAAGCGTCTGAATTTCCTGTTCCTGTTTTCATGAATTACACTCCTTCTATTAGTACGACTTGTGTATTCATCACAACCAGTCCCAAAATAACTCAAGCTTAATTATTCTGCCACCAGTGACAAATGTTTGTTATGAAGAAAACCTTTCCTACAAGCTATATTCCTGGTGTTATACTGCCCAAACTACAATGTGGGACAAAGTAGTAGTGAATGACAGTCTGACTTTGTAAAATGATTCCCAATTCCTCTAACCTCTAAAGTGCAAGTAGAGTTTTCTAATCAAGGCCACTTGCTGAGAACCAACAAGGGTAGCAACTGGCTAAATGATGTAGTGGAACAACTGGAGCCTAAAACCCAGCTACTTTCCTTAGAATGTAGGTAATACAAAAAAAATATTATGACCTACTGGTATTTAAAGAAACATATAAATGCATGAGTTGTAGAGTCAAGAATTACCTAACGGCAATAGGTGGCTTTGCTAATACCTTCTACTTAATATGACATGGTTTTTACTTATTTACAGTAATGAATCTAACTTTACTTCACAGATTACAAAGATGTACCTATTAAACATGAGACAACTGTACTGCCACTTGGTGACGTGTGGTGTTGTTAAGATTTGCAGATAGTTTGCAAGTGCACTGAAACAGAACGCTGACTTCTGACTATAAGAAGGAACATACCTTTCAACTCAAATGCAAGGATTACTAGAGAGAAAATCATCAGATATGGCACAAGCCTAAAAAATTCCTCCGATAACCTTCACACTGCTACGCCCCTGAATAAATGTCAAATACTATCAGCTGTTAGAACCACTGCATCCAATCTGCCAAAACGGAAGTGAAAGGATAAGAGAAAAAAAAAATCCTGAAATCAAATTGTATTAAGTATATAAGAAAAGAAAATTATAGCATGTGCTATTCTTTTAACATTGGATTTTGTAGAACTTTATTATGGTGCAAAATGTGTATTTATATCTGTGTAGAAAGATATACTGTATTGTTACTTATATGTCCATGTGACCAATAAAGAGTTAGCTTGCCCAAGGACAAGGATTTTGACGTCAGGTCTATGAATATTCAATTAGGGCAAGCTGCACTTGTCCCCTTTTCCCTGGGAAGGCTCCGGTAGCTCATAATGAATCCAAGGTAATATCTTTGTCTGCTTCTATCAGGGCCAGAGATACCACTGTGTTCAGGCTAATATATTCAATTCACAATATCAAACCATGAAGGTCTGCCCTTTGGGTTTACGGTGCTGGTTTTATTGATGCAGTCATTTTATAATTGGGAAATGGGAATCAAGCAGCATTAAAGTGCAGTAAAGGTGCATAATTTCTTCTTTGTTTTTGCTTCCATTATGTTTGAAGGCAATTTTTTTGGTGGAATCAGTTGCTCTGCCGATATGTAGAAAGTTATCTTCACATGTAAAGGTTGTGGCTCTGTTTTTGCTCGATGCAATTTCATTTTGTGAGAAAAATTTAATTTCTCAGTGTAGTTATAAAGGTTATTCAACAAATCGGGTAACCAAATATTACACCTTAAATGTATTTTAGACTAATCTGGAAATTGTATAGGACATTAAAATGAGGCATTAGAATACCTTTTGTGGCAAAGACTGCCTGACCTGAAAAATCTAAATATTAATTGGTGTCCAGGGTCTACACAGAAAATGACACAAATGATGTGTTTTGCAAGCAGTTATGAATGAAATCAATCTTTTTCTGTTTTCAAAAAAGTATTTTGGAAATAGCTTCACTGAGCATTTTAATGCACAGTGAAGCAGGCAAGAAATTGCAGCCGCGATTACTGCAACTAAAACTGAAGAGTTTTCCAGTTGATCAAGAACTTCAGACAGTGATACAAAGCACTGAGGATAGCTTATATAGTGACCAACACTGGCAAAGACCTTCATCAGAACAATGTACTACTGAATTAGGTTGCCACCATTGCAGAGTTATTTAACATTGTTATACATGTGAAATGTATAACAATATTATAACAATGTTATAATGTTCTTCAAAAATAAACGCAGCAAAGAATCCACTTCTGTTCTATAAAGGCATCAAGGAAATACTGAAATCATGCAAGAAGTACAATGATGATTCAACTCAAGACTAAACTCTTCAAATGTAACTCATTTGGTCCTGATGCAGACATGCACGCACATGCAATGTATGTAACGAGTTTCTCTTAGTAGGCAGTAAATATACTCTACAATTGTGTCAGGACTTGATGTTTCGCAAAATTTGCTTTGTTACCCACACAAAACATATTTTAGATGTGCCAACATATGTTGGGAGAAAGTAAACTGTGATATAAAAAACATTTCTGTTGAGAACTACACACAACTATATATGAATAAGGCGATACAATAAAAAAGATCAAAACTGGTAAGAACTACCAGGCTCTACTTTTTACTTATGTCAGGTATTGCCTTCCCTTAGAAATACTTCTATTTTTTCCGTTTATTGGAACTTCTAAGGAAATAACTGATAAACAAAAATAACGTCTAGTTGTCAAAGAATCTGTAATCTTTACTGAACACAAAATGTGCTTGCCTCTGTTAATTTTAAATACCAACTGCTGTCAAAACACACCTAAACTTTTATATCTGGAGTTTAACTGACAATATGTTTAGCATTGCTCGAACTCAACATAATTTTTCTGATAAATCAAAGCCTTCTTTGCTATCATGTTACCTGAGCCTTTTGACTATGTTTACTAAAAGTTGCTCTGTTTCTCCTTTTTACCATTTGTCATGTTTCTGTTGTGATTTCTTAGACTTATTAGTTCTAAATTTAAATCAGCAGTGTTTTACTGCAGGCAGCAACATAACCCTCTGATATTTGGCCAATCAGGCACAATTACAAGCCATATTTTTGCTTATACTTAATAATAAGTGTGTGCATCTTAAGTATACACACTTTTTTTTTAATATGAGGCTTGACAACTTACATTTTTTCACACTACCTCAATCATAGATTGAGTGGACTCTTTCTTTTTGTCAGTGTAGTTACAGCTACTGTATTTTTTTGTGATGTAAATATTATCACTAACAATTTTCTCTCTCTTTTGGCCCTTTGAAAGAAGTAACAAAGTATGTTTTGTTTGAATTTGACCACAACGCCTTTGTGAGAAAAGTGCTGCAAAAAACACCATATGACATATTGTATGAAAGATTTCAGTCTGCTTCAGTGACTTTGACAAATTGAATGTTGGCTCCCAAAATACACAGCAACATACCTAAATGGACTCAGCTGAATGAATTTTCTTTGAATGCAATGCATAAATGATGTCAAGGCAGAATGATACATTTTATGTCTCTTTTAGTTGTTCTTCTCATGCAGCAGATGAAAGAATTGAAGTCTTACTTTATTCTGTGTGTGCATTTTACCAAGAAAAAATACTTGTCTTTTCTTGAATTTGTGTAGGTCACCTCGGTGACTAATTGATGAGATCTGAGCCCTCTGGATTTGTTGAACATCCGCTGGAGTTGGTGGCTCATGTCTATATGTCCATATCTGGATCAGAGCTGCTGTTGCCGATTTCTGTAAAATAAAATTTAAAGAAATAAATGATCCCTAATCAATTTCTAATAAAGTTATAAAACTCTTCCACACACATCCTTTCTGTCCTCAACTATTCAAATGACAAGGTCTAAGGAACAAATAAATATATTTTGTCCAACATGTCAGTGGTTTACAAATAAAGACAGATAAAGCTACGGAAAAAGTAAATGAGAATTGACTTCCACAATTTTTAAGAAAGACATACTTAAATTACAATAAATCTTCTGAGGATTCATGCAGGTGACATGCATTGTAACATATCAAATAAGGATATGTATTTTCATAAAATATGTTTTCTGGCATAAGGGTTTCAGTAGTACAGTGCTAACTCATCCACAAAAAAAAAAAGAAAAACGTATAGGTCAGATACCCTGGAGCATATCTTCCAGCTTAGCACCCAAACTGTGACTAAGGAGTCACTGAAATCATGTAAAGGACAGGGTTGTCAATAATGATCAAATGTAGGCATCAGAAATTAATCTGAAACAAATGGATTTCTTTCAAAAAAGCCTGGTGGACAGGGACTAAGGACAAGCAACACAGCATTGTAAGGGCCAGTTGGCTTCATTTTCAGGCAGCTTAGGTGGATTAACTGAAATAATAATCAACAATAGCAGCTTCTCCAGCAATGTATATCTAGCTGGAATTTTGCATACTTAAAAAAAAGAAACTACTTATTTATTGAAAAACATACTGTAAATACTGATTACTTTTACTATTGCCACCTTGCTTCTCACACCTTAAATGTCTATCATTGCTTCATCAATCTAATTAAATATATAAAATACATAAAATCTAAAAGACACCTAAAAAAACCTCAAGCATAGGTTAAGAGTTGATTCAATTTCAACTTACGTCAGCGATTTTGCTCTGGAACCAACTACTGCTATGTTGTTTAGCCTTGATAGCTATCCCTCTTTGAAGTGCCACCCAGTGGTCTAGCTTTTTATGTAATTCTTGCAAGTCAGTTTGTTTATAAGGATAATCAGAGTTGCCTCCTCTGCTGGGTTTACAGCAGGCCAACAACTTATTTGTAAATCTTAATTCCTGTTTTCATCCTAAATAAAGGAATGTCTTTCAGTCAATAAAATTTTTTTCTGGACACTTATTATGACTGGTTAATGTCTGTTTTATTCAGTTGCAGGACATACATTGACTCAGCTGAATTAGAAATACAGGTTTACTGTATAGTTAAAGATCTCTTTCTTGATTTTACCTAAAGAAATAGAAAAGGTTGTTAGAAATACATTCTGTATAGTGCATTCCTATAATACTCAACATTATAGCAGAGTATAAGTCCTCTACATCTATCTATTATCCATGTAGAGGACTGTGCTGCCAGCAGCTTAGGGTGCATCTGCAAACTGATTTAAACCTGGCAAGAATGGTTGAGGAATTTATAAAACTCTAAGTAGCCATGGGATTACGGCGCTCATGAACATCCAATCACCTCTATTCATTCCTTTTAAAATCAAAGTTCTTCTTTTCTTATGCCAGAAATTGAAACTAAGCGGACTCAAGGGTCAAGGAAAATCATCTTTCAGTCCTTCAAGCAGATTTATTTTTAACTCTGTACAGTGCTATTTTATGCTGCGCTTTAACATGTTCTGCTCACAACATATAACATTAAATCTTTTGAGATTTTGCATCAGTTGTATTCTATTATGAGAATTAAGATGTGAATTACACAACAAATAAATAAATCAGTAAGTTTTGCAAAAAATAAAAATGAATTACTGTGTATTGAAAATGTTTGAATTGTCAGAAACTATGTTTTTTGAGTGCTGTTGATGCTGGCTTGGAAAATATTACAGCTGCATAATTTCTTATTCATTTGACATTTTTCCTGCCACCAACTCCGTGTCACCTTCTAAAGCAGTCACATGGACAGGTCCTCCAGGCTGACAGTTATGTTAGCTTTATCCTTGGCAGCAGTTGACTTCCCCTTCACCTGGCTTGTAAATGCAGCCAAATGATCTTTGGCTTACGGTAATCGAGGAGAATGTGAATTGAAAAGACAGAGCATAAAATGGCAAGGAAGGGTGGGGAAAAAATGCTGAATTTGAAGAAAAAGCACAGACAGAAACTGAGGATCAAGGGGGAACACCTGGGACTGGGCCTTGATCCAGCTTGGACATGTTGCCACACCTGTTGCACTGCCTCTCTGGCAAGCACCAGCGAATAGTAAGAGGGTAGCCATCTGCTACATCCAGGCCTTTTGCAGTGTGTTGCCATGGGAATTTCTTGTCTAGCCAAATCCACAGCAAAATCCTTGCTGATAGACAACAACTACCATCCACTACCCATGTCCCTCCAGAGCAGATTAATTTGTTGATTTATCTAATTAACATCCTGAAGCCAATATTAACATTCCTGTTAATCCAAATCAAGAAGACTAAGTAAGAATTAAGGCTGAATTTTAATGATAAATGTTGCCCAGAAGAGGTTACGATTTTAAGAGAAAGGTTCTTTGGTTAAAATTAAAAATATTTTCCACAAAAAATGAAAGAGGATAGTTTCTAATCATCTATTTGTAAACTGTAAGAATATATTAGGGGTTAGGCCTTAGGGTTTATGAACATGATAACCTGAAGTCACTGAGGAGTTTATCAAGACTTTTCTCCTATAAAAATGTGATTTATTGCTGCTGTAGATAAAGTGAACAGTCTGTATCTTTGAATTTGAGAGAGCTGTCCTGTAGAACCTCTTTATTCTCTGAAGAAAGCTTTCCCCTTTTCATGCTGAATATTGATGTTTCACCAGATACAGCATTTAGTGCATATCATGCACTTGCGACACCTATTAGACCCACAAGTATATGACTCAACGAGTTAGTCATTATGTATATTTTATCACACATCAGACCACAGCGGGTGCTAAGTGTCTCCATGAATGTCAGTGTGGGTTGCCAGATGTCATTGAACTGTAGTGAGATATTTTCTTTTTTTCTGTCTTCTGCACAACTTCACCAGCTCCTCTCAATGCTGTGTAGGATTGGTTTACTATTTTTTACAGCATTTGCTCATTTATGTTTGCAGACAATTATTTGCTTACGGATCTCTTGGTCTGTTTGAGGTCTGTACTTTCAACCAGCCATTACCATGTGTTGATTCTATTTTTTTACTTTCAGACATATTGTCATAGATTTGCTTCATTGTTTTGCTGATTACAGAATTCTGTTCTAGTTTTAGCTGTCAGTCTGATGGCCTCACACTTAACTGTAGAGTAATTTGATGTACAGAGGAGTACAGGATAGCTGGAATGAGCTGTTTGCCAAACATATCTATGCACGACAGTCAAATATATCTGTTTTAGTTCAGTGTGTTGTTCTAACACATAACTTTTAAATAGACTAGATACTTTTTTTTGGAAACCATTGCAAATAAGTCATCCATTGCAACTACAAGGTTTTAAAAGCCAGTGATTTATCCTGTGCCAGTCACAAGTTTAGTTACATATCAGAGGTTATGTCAGGAAAGGGATCCGACATTAAAACATAAGCCACATCAAACACACAATACACATACATGGATCAGTTGAGTTCTGGGTAAGCAATTGTTGCTGCTGACCTGTACAGTATTGGAGGAAACTGAACAACTGCGGATTGACGGGGAGATGATTTACTCTAGTGACCCCTTAATGAAAGAGCTGAAGCAGAAAAAAATTCTAACAAACGATTTCCATCATTTATCTAACTATGCAGTTGGGATGCACTGTAGAGCAGGAGTCTCAAACTGCATTCCCCAAGGGCCAAACTCCTGCAAATTTTAGATGTCTCTCTGTGTCAGCACACCTGGCTCCAAGAGCACTGTAGAGCTTGACTACATGCTAGTGAGGCAGGTTCATCATAAAATTCAAGTTTGTAAGACAAAGGGAACATTTAAAAGTTGCAGGAATCTCCAGGAATACAGTTTGAGACCACTGCTGTATAGAATGAACAATAGCTCTTTTGCAAGTTCTCTTGATGGTCCAAATATGGCACATTTGTACTGATTTATTCTTGGAAAGAATGACAATTGTTTTAAACCTTTTCCACTTATAAATAATATTTCTCACTATATTTTCTTATATTTTGGGAGGAAACCAGCTTTTAACCTTTCTGAAATTAGTAAAAGGCAACAATGGCTCCTTTAATTTTATTGCGAATGTCTATTGTGCAAACACAAGCCTGTATGGTATGGATCCACAGACATCCAGAATCCCAGCCCTCAAAGAGGTAATCATACTGGATGATTATCACTTAATCAAATTGATTTGATTTGCATTACATTGCTGACCTTCCAGTATCTGGTTCAGTAGGATGAATCATCTTGCTACAGGAAGGTTGGGAGTTTGATTCCAAGGCATTCACAGCCACATGTTGATTTGCCATTGGGAAAACATTTATCTTCAAGCTGCTTATTGATCTGCACATTGGGATACAAATGTTTGTATGTTTGTGAGTACAGCTAGTTGAATAAGTATCGAGGAAAGTGCTGCATAAGTTATGTTTTAAATACTTTTGAAGCAGCAAGGGTATGTTCTTTGTTTTTCCACTCCTTTGTCCATTTAGCTTAATTTTTTAACGGCCTTAACCGTCATCAAGACAGTGGTATCCTTGGCTGACATTTAAGCATTTTTGGGGTGACATTAAAAGGATTTTAAAACAAGTGAGTTTGTTTGTGGGTTTAAACATATGTTTATAGTACTTTTATAGGAAAGTCCAAATAGTTTCAATAATGTAATGAAATGCAAAAGTCTATACAATATAAACTTTATTCTGATCATGCCCTTACCGTAAAAATATTCCCCAAAAATTATATGAGGATTCAAAGTGAGGATTTTGTGCTATTTCACTTCTGACATACACTATAAACATATGGAGTGTAGGTGTTTGCTACCTCTGCTCCAGCCTGTTAAGCCACTTGTCATTTTTTTGAGCAATAGGCATCTGCAGTACAACCAGACGTCAAGGCTGTTTTCCTCATTAGACCCTGATAATATGGAATTAAAACTTGTTACACCCCTCTGCATCGACGCTGGCCTTGTAGTAGCAGTGCAAGGACCCCTGGGTGGGATCTGGGGTTTACTGTCTTGATCATCTTAATTAGCCACACCTGTGAAGGTGTGAATATGAAACATGCTTTATCAGGCCAACAGGGAGGGTTGCCCCTGTTGCAGCTAGAGTGTGCCATGCTTATTTGTGCACTTTACAGACTTCAGCTGCATTGACTTTTATTATTTGAGAACACTCTTTTTTTTTTTATGCCATATTTTTAACCATTGCCTAATTTTAGAATTTGGGTAAATTGTGATCCTCTTTCTCAACTTTTTAAATCTCCTTCAGAATGGGGGACCAAAACGGACGAAATTAAATGAATGAATATGTAATTGAATCATTAATTAAATGTACCACGACATATGAAAAATGGTTAATTAAATGTTTAAATAATTCATTTAGATAACATAATGAACCAGGGGCAGATGTTGTGCAAATGACGTTCGACAGCCATAACAACGAAAACATTTTGAAGTTAGAAATCCATTTTTTATTTTGCTTTTGCTACTCCATCTTCATGGCTATCGTAGGCTTATTGTGGAGGAATGAGACAGTGACCAAGCTGGCCCAAGGCAAAGCAAACTTAACAGCTGCTTAGGAACTCCATAACTTCAGGAGGCCCTATAAATGCTTGAACTGTAACACAGACCATGGACCTAAAATTTTAGCATTTGTTTTTTGATAATTACAGTACTTTTAAATTTGATTCAATGGCTACAGCAGAGATAAATAAAAAAATTAAAGGGGCCCCTAAATCAGATTCTGCCTATGGTCCCACATCGCCTGGAGCCAGTCCTCTATGATGAACTTGAGTCGCTGCACTGCACATCTCTCTGCTGGATGCGAGAGACAAATAGGGAGATTTAATTTATGAGGCACTAGAAGTGACAGACTCTCATGACGTTTTTCTGTTTCGTGACTGTCAAGTTTGTAATAAGGGCCACAGGGGCTGTTTGTTTTGGTTGCTCAGGCTTTGTGGGAAGAGTTTTTCCGATCGCCGCTCTTTATTGTTGGCTGGGCGGCCCTGTTATGCTCGTTAATCTGCCTGACCGGGGCAACATAAGCTAGACAGAGAAAGTATTTGATATGGTGCAGTTTGAGGCATTGTGGCAGCACAAAACAGGAGAGTGTTACATGCTGTTGGCACACTGGTTTTATGCTTTCACAATGGAAAGTTGTTTTCACTGTCAAACAATCTTTTAAAGACTCTGCTCAGTGTACAGGTGCAAATGACAGAGGCCAGCTAGACTATGCTGTCCTTGCCTTGATAGAGAAGCATATATTGAAAACTATAACTGATTTAAAAGATAGTTTGTAAGAAATATAAGAAATAAATATTTCTCCAAGCAAGAAAATCTGCAGCATAACATTTTGTATCTTTATTGGTATGACCTGTGGTTTTTTTGTCAATTTTGGGTAATTTTGTAAAAAGAAAAAAAAAAAAAAAAAGTAAAAAAAAAAAAACATTCCACATTCAAAGTTCTTGGAGTACTCGCACAGTTAATGTGCGAGTACTCCAAATACTTAACCAGATTTTAAAACATCTGGTTAAGTATTTAGTATTTCAGTGTTTAGCTTTCCAATACCCACATGTTTTTTGCGACAAAAAAAAAATCAACAAATCTGCTCAATAAGAAAAATATTTTTGATGCAGTGGAATGTATTCCTGGAAATGTAACCTGGGATCAACAGGTGCTTCAGGTCTTTATACAGCATACACCCTTACTCAGGTGGATCAACCTGGGTCAAACAGGCCCAGACTTCTGACCCTCCAGCAACTCACAGATCAGTCTTCTGTCAACAAATCCATCTAGTGACTTTCTCTGTGAATTTTCTTGCACATTTTCTTGCCCTCTCTTTATAGCCATCAATGAAATGCCCAGTTAGCTGAGAACTCTGCACAGAGCGTAATCAATGAATCCTCTGCAGCGCACTTCTAGAAGTTTGTGAATGTTTTCCAGCCTTTGCTCCTGCACATCTCCAGTAATGCCCGTTACTCAGAGTGTTTCTTCTGTGGCTTTTTCCATTTACACTTCACAGGGCATTGTAAGCACCAACATAATCAGGTGTTTTGGAGGCATAAGAGGTTATGATCAAGTACAGGTGGAGAAAACCTTCTGCCATATGCTGAGGGAAATGTAGCTGCTTTGCCAGTCTGAGTGCTGAGCAGGCCGGTTGTTGTTCTGGGCTGTGCCTGACATTTTGTTCTGCAATATACCGTATATGAAAAGCTGTGCAAGCGATTTAGCAAAACCACAACATAGATTGATTTTACTTCTCATCCTGAAATCTTTGCTACTGGGTGACTGGAATGTAGAATTTTTTTTTAAATATATATATATATATATATATATATAAAACTAGGCTACTGTACTAATCACACGAATACTGTGCAATTACTGCTGTGTCACAGATGAGTACCTGCTATTTGTCATTATAATAATAAGTTGAAGACTCTGATTAATATACCTTCCACGGAAAACTTTCACAGTATGGCATTTAATGCATTTTATATGCCACAGTTTATGAAAAAATGTAAAAAGTAACACTACAATCCACTGAGAAAATGTGCACCAAAAATAAAATCAAAGAAACGGAAAATAGCCCATGGATAAAACAAATATATTATGTGTCAGAAATACTAAGACATGGGACCAATTCACATTTTTTTTGGCAACTGCATGGCCTAACTCATGTTACCAGATGTGACAGAATGCTGCAGGCACAACTCAGTGGAGACCAGCACAAGAAAGTGTGTCATACTGTTGTTTTTTCCCATGGCCTAAAACAGGCAGGAGCAGTAACTTAATAAGTTGATAACAGAGAATCAAACGCAGTTTATTGTCTGCATATATGTGTACATATAACATCTCTTCACCAGACAGCTCACACACTATGCTGAGATGACTTGTCTTCCTTTACAGAAATTAACACACATCACTTTTGACTATTTGCCGTCTCCATGGGGAATATTAGGAATGTTTGGTCATTGAAGCTATCCACATTATTGAAACTGATGGGATATGGATGTGCATCTATGCAGCAACATCATTACGGAGGTGGATGACCAATTAAGAGGCAGAAGGCGTACTCCTTTCAATGAGTATGGCTGACAGGGTATTTATCCATAACAATAGGTTAAAAAAAGGGTTGAAATTGTTTCATTTCCATAAAGGATCTCAACCTTTTTGTGAACCCTGCTTGTGAAAATAGATGCAAAGTCTCTGTAAGCATGTTCTTTTTGTTTGTAAATATAAACAATCAATTGTCAAAAGGCATAAATAATATGCAGAATATTGTTTTTCAAGTGTTTAACATTAGTTCTGAACTAATGTTAAACACAGCTGCTGTTCAATATGTGCACAAATATTATAAACTAAGCTGAAATATTTGTGATTGACATTTTACAGATTAGCCTGGGTAACATGTTTGAAGTGTTCAAAGTGGGTATATTTTCTTTGAAATTTGTGCATAATATTAAATCAGGGTAGTTGGAGGCCAAAGTTGACTGACCTCTGCTTTCTCCTTTTCCTTCTCTACGGCCTACGGTCCTAGTGCAAGAATAGTGAGTGCTGGTAGTTGGTTGGTCAGGTAGAGAGCACCAGCTCGGCCAGTTCAGATTCATTGAGAACCTCGCTGAAGGTGTGGGACATTGTTAGACAAGTTGCCACAGTTGCTCTGAGAAAAGCCCCAGCAGAAAGGCTTGTGCCTAGCTTTTCCTGGGCTGCTGGGGGGAAACTCATAGTAACCACATCAGGCACACAGCTCCACGTCTGTGGAATAGGTACCCAGACTCACTCCTGTCTGATGATTACATTTAGTTTTTTTTTTTCTCTGCTTTGGTCAGTGGAGAGTTGTTTTCCATATCACCTTTCCATCATTCTGGTTTATGCCTGAATGTCCCTTTATTGAAAGGTACTTATATAAACTATGCATTGTGGCCAGACGGGACTCTTCTTTTTCAGTATTGCTTCTTGGAGAAAATAGACATAAACACTTCATAGTAAAAATGAGCAAAACGGTCAGGATATTAACAGTTACAGATGTGGAAGCTTGCATCTCAGATAATACATAGGACTGCTTCACTAGCAAAATGCATGATTGAATTTAAAGTATAATGTTATACACAACTGATGCAAACTGAAATATCAGATGGATAGACATAATTTCACAAGAGACACAAATCTAATTTTTCATGCAATGCTATACTTTATTTGAACAGAATTATGGAAAAAGACTGTGAGGGCTCTGTCCAGATGTGTCCAATATTTTAAACATCCTGCGCATAATTAATAAAATAACCAGGTTCTGAAAGTTGAGCTGCTAAAGTCTTTTAACAAGAATTAATAATTAAAAACACAAGCCATACTTTTTAATATTATACATTCTTCAGTTGCAGTATATTACTATACTGTACATGAAATGTTAAAAAGCAATCTCCTGTGTTGAAAATAAATCCACTGCAAAGGTTTCACAAACCTCAGTTCATCAAATGGCCACTTGAAGTAAGCTTCAGAAGGGGGGCACTCCACACCAATCTGGAAAGCTCCAAAGTCTAATGATGCCTCCAGAGACTGCAGCTAATGTTTCTGGGATTCCTGTGTGGCCAGCGTGTTTCCAAACCTCGGTCAAGACATTTTATTCCAGGTACCAGTAGCTGGTGTTCAATTCACATAAAATTTTATAAAGTTTCTAAAAAAATAATAAAAATCTTTCCAATGTGATAGACATTGTTTTTTATGACTACATGTCTTTAAGAACTGTCTACACTGAACCACTCCTTATTACTGTCTAAATAAGGTTACCAAACCTAATCCTGCTCAAACATAACTGGGAAATATCAGCTGTATTACTAATTGATGAAACAAATGCACAAAATAAATAAATGTAATTACTTGATCACACTGCTCAAGTTATATCATATATAGACTCTTATGTCTTTGGTTTTAACTACTGACCTCTTTATTTATATATATTTTTTTCTTTTTACATTCACCTTATATCCTTAGGTATGAACCCCCTTTTCATCTTATCTCTAATTTTCAAATTTACATCCCAGTAGCTTATTCTTAATTTCATCCTTCTTAACTTTGCCTTTATCTTTATTTTTAAAGTCTCTTTTTTTTTCTTCTCTTCCAATTCTGCTTCACATTTGATTTATCTGCTCCTTCTTAGGCAGTCTGCTTCTTTCCATTTTCTTATGGTCACATTGTGTTCCTCCCTCTTCATAGCAGGTTCGAGAGGAATACAGATTACCCACATTTCAGGTGCTACTGATGGTGCCTGAGCTCAGGAAGAACTGTTTAATTTTCTTTTTTAACCCCCAATGATAACTGCACAACCTGATGTCTAATTTGGTCTCCTGGTCTACCTCTGTCCTTCCTTCACTTGATTTCACACCTTTTTCATGTTTTCCTAATTATTTTAAAGGGGTGGTATTGTATAATTGTATAATTTGTGCTATAAAATGGCACAGAATGCCTCAGTCAAGAAACTATGTTACCTCCAGCTAGTAATAAAAAAATGCAGTGTGTATTGCATAACTTGGTCACATCCAGGCAAAGTGTTAGTTTGAATAAAATAAAATATAAATCACAGATTTTTTCAGATACATTTACTCTATAGAAACTGTTGGGGTTCTCTGTCATTACATAAGTGACATAATTTCATCTTGAGATTATACTATTGTAACAGTAATGCAATAATAATAATTTTCAGCCTTTTTACACACTATTGTCATAGGCAGCAATATGAGTAGGAAATTGACAGACTTTGTTAGTACAAATAACGATTGCATGTTCACATATTGTTGTGCAGTTTATTTGGGACTCCTTTTTTATCCACTTCCTAACCATGATAAGTCCATTAGATACAACACTAATCTTCTTTTAATCAGATGAAAAACAAACATTGACAATAAGACTTTATAGAAAAAACCTAAACTAATCCAGCAGAATGGTGCTTTAATGTTGATGCATGTACGTGCTCTTTCACTCTTCTTTCAGGGATCAAAAGAAAGCAATCTAATCCTTTGCTATATTAAATTAAGCAATTCCTCAGTTAACATTAGATTTCTGTTGCTATTTCTTCTTAAAAGTATTTCTATGATGAACTTCCTTTGCATCCTTTTTTATACTAATAAATTTTAAATAATATAGAACTACCACCTTAAAACATGCCCAAATATAAAGATCAGCATGCAGTTAAAACAAAACACAACTTTTCTGAAGTCTTTATTTTGACTGTGAGGTGCGGTGCACAGAGATCCTTGACAAATAAGTACTAAGTGCTGACTAATAATTGCAATCTACAGACCTTCTCTGCCATAACCAGCTGATCTGCTGAGGGGAGGATAATGATAGAGTCCTACCAAGCAAGGTTTGGATTTACTTTATTAGCAGTGGCAGTTACAACTGAAGTATGTCTAGTTTCCCCACCTAAAACTTTCAAACGTACCTTTGAAGGTACGTTTGACTACTTTAAGGACAAAATAGTAATAAAGTTGTGCTAATGTTAAAAATAGCACACTTAGATCAACATTACTTAGAACAGTAATGTTTTTAATGAAATAAGGATCTGCTGTAATGCTTCTTTGTGCAACTAGTAAGATTCAAGATTATGTAAGATTCAACTGGTTTGAATCTTACATAAAGAACAGGGATTTCTTTGTTTCAATTGGAAACTTCTCATCAAAGAGGTCAAAGATCACATGTGGGGTGCCCCAAGGTTCAATCCTAGGACCACTCTTATTCAATATTTATATG
>CAEGAE010023617.1:0-19214 GCA_903067095.1 Girardinus metallicus | reverse complement strand
GTCTCTGTGTTGCCCTGCGACAGACTGGTGACCTGTCCAGGGTGTACCCCGCCTCTCACCCGGAACGTAGCTGGAGAGGCACCAGCACCTCCTGACCCCATTAAGGGACAAGGGTGAACAGAAAATGGATGGATGGATGGATGAAGGTAATAGTTAGCTGATTGTGCTATAAAATGGCACTATATGCCTGGAAAATACATAATCCTACGTATTATGTAAAATAGACATTTTTTTTATAGAAGCTTCGTATGCCATTATTCCCTCATTGAAAACACATCCTGTGTTTCTTTGACTCTTGCAGCATTTTGACTCATTCTGCTACTGGTCCTAAGAACTGTCGTAAACGGCGTCAATGGATGGCAGACACGCCCCCTTACTGAAGGGGGCGTGTCTTAAAGAGACAGGCCAAGTTGAACGCTTCACAATCTGTAAAATCAGTGTCGGTCCTCGAGAACAGGTGTTATCTATCAGCGCTACCTCGTCAGATTTTCCTACCCATAGCCGTCGGTGCTACGCGTCCAAAACTACTACCGTCATGTTTACGAACAGCAAATTATAGCGGGTTGTGTTAATGTTAAATACATTGGATAACAGTATTTGAGTGACGGGACTGAAGTGGAAGCTTAGGAGTTATGCTTAGCTTTGCATTGGAACAATTTATATACCCGACGAAACCATAAGATCACTTCCTTCATCTGAATATCCTACCCGTTTAACATGAAAAGCTATAGATGTTTGGACTAATCCTTTTACTAGAATATCCTACTTGTTAAAAATATTTTAAATACAGAGGCGTTTGTAAGAACAGTATCGGACAGGGGAAACAGGTTTTTACTGGAATTAAATTAAACACAGACAAATACAAATCACCGCAACTCTTTTTTTTTGCGCATTAATACGTTTTATGACAGACTTGATCAAATGCAGCGCAGCCACAACGTGTCCGCCGAACTGCGCAGGTCACTGTGCAGCTGAAATGATAGGATATGATTAATATACACTAATATTACGCGGCTATTATACAGCTTCAATCACACGTCGCTACTAACATCTATTTAGCAAAGTTTATTAATAAAGAATATTAAACTAAAATATTTTGAAGTGTAGGGACAAAAGCCCACAAAACAACATATTTTGTCCTGATTAACGGCATCGCAGAGGCAAACTGTAAATATATTTACAAGCTGCCTGTCACGTAAACTAAAAACATGAAGTAATATAACAGCTTAATGAAAGCCACGTATAAAATAAATTAAATAAAGCTTACCGTAATCTGCGATTAAGTAAAACACATGAAACCAAACTTCCACAGGTAGGACGTATTTATAAGAAATCTGCTGAGTAAGAAGTATGTGACGTACCATCGATGTGCGCATGCGCATTGCCACAAGGTAGGACGGATCTACGGGTAGCACAGATCGACAGAACACCGGCATCCTGCATGTCTTCGTTCGGTCCCTGGTTTAGCGCACCTGGATCAAATGAAGGCTCATTTAAAGGCCCCAGAAGAACATCGACACGCTGGACGGGTTGTTACCACCAGGGACGGAACTAAAACATGCAGGATGCCGGACCTCCAGGACCGACTTTGGGCACTCCTGGTCCAAATCCCATATGTACACAAAGCAGCATTGGATTACATCTACAAAGCAGTTTTAAAACTTTTGAAATCGCCGTCACATAATTTTTTTTATTTCTCCCTTCATTCGTGAAAAGGAACAATTCAGTACTAAAGAAACAAATACATCCCTCTTTAAATAGGACACTTCTTAAAGGAAAAAAATGACATTACATTTGGCTGCAAAAGTGTAGTTTATCCAAAGCTTTGAATTTGTTACAATGACATTTTGCTTCTTTAATATCTTCCTTATGAAAATATTTTCTTTTTCTTCTTGAACTGACCAACAAAACTGAACATTTAAATTGAACCCTCCTTTAATATTTACACAATCTGAACAAAGGTTTTTTTTATGGTGCATTTACAATCCCTTTAACAATGTAGTGCTATAATCAGCTGACGTAACATTTGATCACATTCATTCAAACCTGCTTTGTCCACCATTCAGTCTGTTTTACTCGTCACAAAACTCAATAATGAATTACAACAATAAAAAATAAAAGTTATGCATAGAAAAATTGGCTTTTGTGATGAAAGTTTCCAGTTAGTCGTGAATTTGTTTCATCTAGACTGCAAAAACAAAATCTTACCAAATATTTTTGGTCTAGTTTCTAATTCAAATATCTTAACTCTTGAAATAAGACAAAACTAACTCGCATGCAACTTTTCAGCAAAATAAAAGAGCATGTTTGGGTAAATAATTCTTTAATATTGATTAAAAATGAGCTGATGCCACTGACAAACTGTTTCACTTATAATATATTTTCCCATGTTACAGGTGAATTCATCTACCAGCAGAACTAGTACTTTTTAAATCAACATTAGAGAATTATTGACTTAAAACAAGCTCCTATATCTTATAAGTTATTTGCACATTTTGTCTTATTTCAGGAAATACTAAAGACATTTGAACTAGAGACTAGACAAGATTTTGTGTTTTTGCAGTGTACTGCATGCATCCGCAAACAGGATAAACTGTAGTATCTTACAGAAGGGCATTAGATAAACAAGGCCAGTATTTTAGGGTACAATCCACATATTTCCATAATTCTGAAAAGGCTTCATGAAGGCACAACCTACAGCACACTAGTGTTAAAATGAGCCTCAAAGCTGGGACACTGTCTGCATGTGGGTCCTGAACGCCGACAGCCTTCGCTGTCCACACGTTGCACTCGGCTTTATCCAGTGCTACAATCAAAAGGCACAGTGGCCTGTTGCAGTCTTTTCAAGAGGAGACTGAAGAAAAAGTGAATCAGAGCCCACATTTAGACCTCAGAGCTGTCTGAACTGCTCCACATGCCTGCAGGCCTGTAGCCTGAGTAGGCAGATGAGGAGGAAGTGGCGTAAGGAGGGAACTGAGCTTCCTTTTCCTTCCTCTTGCGTCTCAGCAGCAGAATGACAACGATGGCGATGAGGCAGATGAGCAAGATCAGACCTGTGATCCCCACCAGCATGGGCAGGAAGGAGGTGTCAGCCGGCTCTCTGCCCGAGCTCTCCAGCAGGGGGCGCTCCAGGAGGCGGTCACCGCTGGGCGACCAGGGTTGCCGCTGGCTCACTACCATGCGGTCGGACCGGTCCAGAGCGATGTGCTGGATGTTGGTGCCCCGGTTGTTTTTGATGCCAATGTCCTGGACCAGAGCAGGACCGGAGAGCGCCGGGGCGGCCCTGCGTTGGCGACCGCCCGCGTTTGAGACGTGAGGCTGTGCGACTGAAGAGACGCTGTGTTGGAGGTGCTCCACGCTGCGTTTGCCAATGTGACGGTTCGCATTCTCTCTGGAGCGGAGGGTGTAGATGGTGTGGATGAACCATTCCCGACCAGCAGCCACCTGGAAAAGAAAGCAAAAATGTTTCTATTCTTCTTCCCTCTTAAAGCTGCAGAGACTTTTATAGAAATATGGGTTTTACATATTTGTTAAAATGATCAGTTTGTTGTGACAGTATAATATTAGACATAATTTGCGGGAAAAAAAAAATCAAGTTGTCTTCTCCCAGTGCTCCCAGTACTAACTGCAGAAATTCACCACTCAGTCAGAAACAACCAATCAGTGCCAGGAGGCAGGTCTTAGTGCTGTTAATCACTATCGTCACTCACCATTTATTTCTGTTGGAGCTGATTAGCTGAACCCTCAAGAGCCAAGTTAAGGAAGACTGTAGACTGTTTTGGTAGTGCTAATTATAATGGGTTATTATGTCCAGTCCAGTGGCACTAGTACTTTTTTCTTAAATCAACATTTAAGAATTATTAACTTAAAACAAACTTCTGTATCTTGAAGTTACTTGTAAGCTGATTTTGTCTTATTTCAAATGTACTAAAATATTTCCACTAGAAAGTAGACCAAAAATACCTGGTAAGATATTGTATTTTTGAGGTGTGTTTTTAAAAAGCAGGAGGAAAACTGAACAAAGACCTGAGAGATGCATCATCTTCAAGTTTTCAGAAAAAAAAAACAAAAAACATTTTCCACATTTTGTTGCTGGACATCATCGGTCTGAGAAACACTAACCTGAAATAGTGGTGAAGAAGACAGCATGAAACCGTCCGACCCTGGTTGTGTGACCAACGTTTGAGCTCCAGGTGCATCTTGGGCCAGTTTGGCCTTAAAAGCAACGTCCCCAAATGCCGAAGCTTGAGTCTCCGGCTGGGCTTTGTCCTGAAGAACCACATGCACTACAATTACAACAAGTAACAGCAACAAATCTTTTAAAATACTTCAAATTTTGTTGCATCTTACCAAGATCTTGAATCTGTAGAGCAGAGAGGGAGCGTCTGCCAGGCAGCCATACTCCCTGTCGGTAGGGTTGTACTTGGGGACGTATCCGTCTGCCCCAGTGCAGAGGAAGACCTTCTCAATGCTGCAGGAGAAGGAGTCGCCCAGGTTCTGGACGGGGTCTACCATAACACGGCCGTAAATCGTGGAGCCTGAAACAAAACGACAGCAGACGTGTGAGAGAGTCTAAAAGTCATAAAGGTTGTAGTATTCAGTGGCTCCACTAGATGGCAGTGGTGTTCAACCTTCTGAAAAAGCAGCATCAGTTCCTTCTCCAAAGCCCATGGAGCCGTCCGACAACCAGAGCTCCTTCTTAGACAGCAGGAACATCTGAGTGTTTAGACTAAATTCAGCCGCCACCGGGTCGCTCACCTACAAGAGAAGGATTACACATCCAGCAGGCCATTACTCCAGAGGTAAGTCAAGGCCACCAAGTCATTTTATGCACCACTAATCTGGAACTAACTTCAAGAAAACTACAGAACAGCTGAAACACTGAGTGCATTTAAACAAAGCAGCTGTTAGAAGTTGCTTTTGATTAATAATAACTGGAACACCGATCATTATATTTGACGATGGCATAGTTCACGTTGACAAAACATGATGTTTATTGTTTGTTCCATAATTGTCACGACGCCTGTCACAATAAGAAATAAATCATTTAATTGTATGATAAATTAAAACAAGCTCATGGTTTTTCTCTTTTCTCACTCTTTTTTTTTTTAACCAAAAACTGGATAATTAAAGTCTTTAGTCTGGTGCTTTGCTCTTTACCAGCATCTTTTTTTAAGAACAATTTTGGACTTCATAATTCATTTTATTTGTTGCTTTGTTTATTTATTTTTAATATTTAAAATGTCTTCCAGTTAAATATTTGGTAGAATTTAAAGTTTATTGATACATGAATATGTGTTCCTGCATTATTTGCCATTACCATTACAGTACTTAAAAATGGCCTCAAAACAACAATATTATCTATCAAAATAACTTCTGGGACAATTTATCATCCAGCAAAATTTGCTATTGTGGCAGGTTATTGGTTACTGTGTTAGGTTCTTATGGTGTAAACACTTTGAATTTCCTTGTTGCTGAAATGTGCTAATCAAATAACTTGACTTAAACTTTTTGATCTTCCCCTTTTTAGAAACAAGTTCTAATGTGTTTTTATCTAGCTAGGCTTTGGAGTAAAGCATTCACACAGAAGTCTTGTTGTTGAACGACCACTCAAAAAAAAAAAATCTAATTTCAGCAAAGAACTGGAATTGAGCATTAAGGCCTCCTGCAGAGCCGTTACTGTGCACAACACAATTCAATTTCCATTTGCTCAAATAAAAACTTGTTCTGCTTAATTGTGCCCTGGTTAACTAATGGGGTTGATGTACCTGCTGGAAGCGAATGTCCATGTCAAAAGTGAGCGCCTCTCTCGGGTGGCAGACAGGAGGGATGCTGAACTCCCCATTGGGCGACGCGATGCAGGGAACCAGCTTCACTGTGTAGGTCCCAGAGTAGTCCCGCACCTACAAACCAGACGCCCAGTGAATCGCTGGGAGCAT
This sequence comes from Girardinus metallicus, assembly GCA_903067095.1. Classification (NCBI taxonomy): domain Eukaryota; kingdom Metazoa; phylum Chordata; class Actinopteri; order Cyprinodontiformes; family Poeciliidae; genus Girardinus; species Girardinus metallicus. Next base: position 13,275 of record CAEGAE010023617.1, on the reverse strand, counting down.
TAAAGCTGCTTCTCCTTTTAAGGGTGGAAAAAAATGACTCACTGCAAAATCTGAGACGAAACTCCACTGCTGCATGGGCTGGTTGTAGGTCGGTTCAGTTCTGACCAAAGCGAGGGTAAAGGTCAGTCCGGGAATGTCAGCACACATTACCATGGATGACACACTGGTTCCTGAAGACAAATACGAATACGGGCAGCATTATACCTAATCTAAACAGCAAGTCTGTTAATATTTATAGGGGCATTCTTGGAGCCGCATGCTTCCCAACTGTAAATGCTGCAGGGTCACTTCAACATTTGCTTGAATGACCTTTGGCAGTTTCACACGAGAAAGACCCCTGAGGCGGAACTCCACAAATAGATGAAGAGAGGATGTTGGCCACAGAGTAACCCAATATGCTCCTGCTTGCACAGAATTATCCTTCGGGACACGTTTAGGGTATGAATGTATGCATGAGGGCGCCAAGCTCATACCTGGATGAGACATAACAAACTGTCCCCTGAAGCGAGCCTCGGTCTTGAAGTTGACCACCAGGCGTCCCTCCTCATTTATGCGCATGCTGGTGGGATACATGGCTCCTATAGCAACAGAAGATAACAATACAATGTTCTCAACATTACCACATTAGCTGCATTTCCATTAAGCAAAGAATTGAAATTACAAAAATAAATTTGCTTAACAGAAACAGGCCGATTTTGAAAAACAACTTCACGTTTTTCAATAAAAAGCTTTTTTGGCCGTATCAAATATGTATAATTGGCAAAACTGCAATGGATTACAAGAGTCACATGACCAACAACTGGATGTTGCTACTGGCAGAAACATGAAGAAGAAAACAGGAAGTGGTAATCTGACAATTGCTTTTTCTGAAAAAAGTGCAGCTGGATCCATCAGAGCTCTCACAGCATCACAACATAAAAAGTTGTCTGTCATTTGAAAGTGTTAAATCCATCACTCTTATGTAAAATTGCCAACTACAAGTTCCCCAAAACGCCGCATACGTAGCCGCTCTTACATGACATCTCCTCTGATAGCTGAAATATATATAATGTAACTGCATATATCCGTCACTGCCATGATTTTTAATGACATATTGTATGAACAAGATTATTCATGTGTTATTTTAATTAAATTTCTTATTTCATGGAAACACCGGGATTGCGAAATTGTGTTTTTACGACATTTGCAGAATAGCAAGAAAGATCTGCACAGATTTGTAATGGAAACGCAGCTACAGTTTTCTTGGCAAGGACCAGCAGAGAAGAGCTGAAGTACCTTGTAGTTCAGCTTCAGGTGGGCTGCCGATGCCGTCCTGCCACAGAATGGCCGTATCATAAACGAAGGTGAGCTTAAGCTCCGACTGCAGGTCAAAGTGCTGCCAGCCTCCAACAGCGACAGGGGAGTGGAAGACGTAGGACACAAAGAGAGGAACCCGCAAAGTGACGAAGGACTGGACCAGGTTCAACACCTAGAAGAAAACAGAAAGTGCAAAGAACATCCTGGAAAGTTAATCAGTTCACATTGAACTGATTAACTTAATCTAAGTTAATCAGTTCTAGTAGTTTTCTGTAGGATTCCATCAATCTTTTACGTTGTTGTGAGAGTCATCGGACATTGTAACACCTTCATCCTTTACTCTCATGCTGATGACCCAGTCGGGTCATCAACATGTAATAAATGTGGATAGAAGATCATTGTTGCATTTGAAGGAAGCAGGGGAAGTTTTACAAGTTTGAGAACATTATTCTAGCTGTGAATCACAGTAAACAACCTACACTATCATGGTTACATCACCAGTTACATCACACAAGATTACAAAACTGTGGATTTTCAATAAAACAGAACCAGCTGACCTGTCCGTCAGTGCCGATGGAACCGCCGCAGTCATTGAGCAGCTCGGACATGTCGTAGTAGCTGGTGAACTCCCAGAGGCAGGCTTCCAGGTTCAGGTTCCTGTAGAAGCGCAGTGAATTGGCTGAACGCATGGCGGTGCTGTACTGGTACGGCGACGTCTCCCCGATGATTTCAGGGTTCTTTGTTGCGTCTGTGATGAAGCCGTAACCGGTTTGGATCTCATTAAAGTCCAGCAGGTTGGAGCAGCGGTGGTTCCCCACGCGTGTGCCATCCGGGCTCAGGGTGAGCTCAAAGTTAGACAAAGGCCTGGTGGAGATCACCGGGAGCATTCCTGGGGAAGGAAAAGTAGCTCGGCATAGATTATTTTGGTCAATATGACGAAACAACAATAGTTGTGTACGAAGATAATTACCATCCATGTGCGGCATGTTGATGGTCAGTTTGATAAGGTTGGGGAAGTCTGGATCATCTGGACCCGTGTAGCGGATCTTCGCAGAGAAAGGTTCTGCTCCGACAGTTCCCGGGATGCGAGGCTGACACATTCCTGGCATTAAAATCAATTGAAAATGAATCAGCTCACAGTACAACTGCAACTAACGATTAAGTTGCTGATTTCTCTACCATTATTATTATTTTGAAGTTTAATCAGACAAAAAAATTGTCACATTTTATAGAATATTAAAAATACATTAAAGATGCAAATCATTTGGTGTATTTTGTAAATAAGAAAATAAAAATTGTTTTGCCTAACAGACAATAATATGGCATTCTTTTAGTGTACACTTGATCATCTGTTACAAAGGATGCAGTGAACCAAATGTTTAGAAGATCCAAATTTTAAAATCTCAGTCCTGCTGCTTGACTTAACATCAATATGGTATATGGCTAATCTGGTGACTATTTTATTGATTAACAGATTAATAATTGGATAGCAAAAGGAGATTAATAGAAGATTTATTTCACAGAATTCGAAGTAGGTGAAGCTAAAACCAGGCCAATTCAGTTTTGAGTAAAACATATTCACAAATGTTTTTTTTTTAGTTCATCTTAAAGGCAAAATGTACTCTGCAAATGTTCTTTCAGCAAATTAATCGATTATTTCAATTATTGATTAAAAACGAGTAATCCGATTAATCGTTCAGCCTGAACTCACAGAGGTATCAATTTGAATTGAGAGATTCGTCTTGTAATACTCACCTTCCTCCGTACTGATAACAAAGATGGGACTGGACAGTTCTAAGCCAGCGTCTCCGTTGGTGTTGAAGGCTCTTGCTGCGCACTGAACTCTGGAACCAGCTTGAAAGTAGATTGAGTCCAAGGTGATGGATTTGGTGTTGGTGAAGAAGGTGTTGGTGTCCACCTCCCTCATGGGGCTGGTCACTCCGTCTGGTCCGGTTGGAGCGCTGATCAACCAGCGGTACTGGGTCAAAGTGTCGTTGATGTTCTCTGCAGAGCAGATGGAACCCGTTTTATCAAAGTCATGGTACTTTGGGTTGCAGGCCTGGAAACAAAGAGAAAGAGATTAAAAGTCAACTTTAATGTAAGTTACATTTTGGACATAAGTGGATGGACCAGAGGATGCAGGACTGCACCCACCGTCAAACACACAACAGGGTATCCGTTGGGTGGGCTGGGCCGGTCTCGGGTTTTGGCCGTGTCGTCGTACATGAGGAGAGACACCACATGAGGCACTGCAGGGAATGTGACATCTGCAACACTGTCCATCTCCTCAATGTACACTATCGCCTTGTTCATCTGGTAGGAATAGGAAAACATTTGCTCCATAAATATGTGGAAACTGTAACTTCTCTAACAAATAATGGTGACAAAAAATCTGCCTTCATTCATTGAAAGCTCTTTCTGTTGCTTTTGTGGTTTAATTTCTCTCCACCTCTTACAGGAAGTGAAGAGATTTAATCTGCAAGTTTTGATTTATTAAAACTTGCAGTTTCTGAGATTCAGACTTACTTTTTTTTATCATCTCAAATGTTTTCATATAAATTTTATCTCTAATTTTGGTAATTCTAAATACATCTGCGATCCATATCTGTAATTCTGTCAGAAAGTTTTAAAATCTCTCACTCAGGTCATAGCATGTTTCTCTGTTTTTCATTGGTTATTAAGATCGTTTCTGCACCTAATTTTAATTCGTATGCGTCTTTCAGACTCTAATTATAATCAGAGATCAAATGGGAGTGGGTGAGATTCCATAAATGCAGATTTAAATCAGAGAACACTGTGCTCCTTCTGGGATTTACAGTTTTAATTACGATATAATGAAACGCAAAACAATTTTGGAAGTGATAACCTATTTCCAACCTGAATGGCATGCGGCTGCTGCAGAGCGTATGGGTAGAATGTCCCAGTTCTGTTTATAGGTTTGTCTTCTGTTGGGCTCTGCAGCATCTCATTCCAGAGGGAAAAGCTTTTTAAAGGCCTGAGCTTCGGCTGTGCTGACAGCACTGCCAGCTGCTGCCTGCCTATTTTAACACGGGCTGACGCGAGGGGATGCGTGTTCTCGTGTGCAGCCGTGCAGAACGCACTCGGACCGCTGCTGGTTTCTATTTGTTTTTGTGCGCCACGCGGTCTTTGGCTCACCTGTATTTCAGCCACCATGTTGTCGTCAGGCTTCATATGAACCGTGAAGGCCTCTCTCATCTCCCTGTGACCGTCATACAGGATCTCGATTTCAACGAAATGTTCCTTCTCACCTTCCTTGAACTCCACGTCTGAAACGCAGAGCGGGAGGTGAGCACCGGGCAGCTGAAAGGAACAGAAAACAGAAACCCAAACGGGGGCCTCTTACCCTCAGACAGCGGGTTGTAATCCTCTCCAGACGTGGCAGAGCCGTCCTTCGTGTGCACCCGCACCACTGACAGTTTTGATGTGTCCCCAAAACGCAAGATGGGGATCTTCACTCTGGCCAACTCACCTTTGACCTGAGGTTCTCGCACGCTGTATTTGATCTCAGAAAAACGGATGATGGGCTCTAAAAACAGGGAGATGCATACAGCAAAACTGTGAAAGAGCATATTTTTTCACACAAATAAAGAAACTCAAGTTTAGCTCATATCGACAGAAAGTATGACGCCAAAGAATTAGTAAATTTCCACCAAAAATGTTTTAGATTAATCTAAAAAAAACCAAACAAAATAAAACAAAGTGGAAATTTCTGCGTTTGAAACGTCAAAAATTTGCTAGAAAAAAAATTATAAAATTTGACAATAATCTAAAAAAAAAAACTCCAGAAAAAAACATGTAAATTTCAGAATTTCAAACATCGAAAATTTTGGACTTTGAAACTCAGAAATAACCAAGTTTTATTCTAGAAGCTCAAGAATGACAAAAATTTGTTTATTAACCTCCATATTTTTAATTATGTAAGATCATTTTCTTGTAATGGAACTACAATACAGAGTATTTGTTTCTTTACAACTAAACTTTTCAGCTAAGTTGAACCGTGTTTATCCAGAGACTTTTAATGAAAAGCCAACTTTTCTGCACCCAAATCAGCTTTTGAATAATTTATTACACTCTTCTAAATAAAAGAAGGTGACTGAATCCTGTTTCTATAACTGAGCAGAGATTTGTTTTACCAAACCAAAAAATTTTGACAACTAGAAGCATTTCATACTGTCTTTCTCGTCTGTGATGGTGACCAGTGCGTCCTTCTGCTCCCCGATTGAGGCTCCGTATGGGGATTTGCTCTTCGGACTCCCCAGCACCAAGCGGAACTCCTCGTCTTCCTCATGGACTGAGTCGTCCATCAGGCCGACCACACACGGCTTCTCCGACTCGCCTAGCAAAGCAGAAACATTCAGATAACACGACAGTCGACAATAGTGAGGTGTGTGGAGGTTTAATGGTTTTCCACCTGGCAGGAAGGTGATGATGGAGGCGTCGGTGTTGGGCCTCTCGTTGTAGTCCATCATAACCTGAGCGGATCCCTGCCGGGTGTAACAGCGCACTGTGGATCTGAGGCTGATGTCTCCGCTGCGGTACACCACTGCGCTCACTTCGCCGTCAGATTCATCCACCTTGTAGCTCCCCTCCTTAAACTGAACCTTTGGCACTGAAACAAAATTGTTCTGTTATAAGATAATCATCGTACGTTCAGAAAAGACAGTAACTGAAAGTTTGGGTTGGTGTCCAGAGGTCCAGATCAGCAAAAACTCTGACCCTGTTAGTTTTCATTATCAAAACAAAAGCAAATTGTAGAGAAAATAGATTATCTGAAAATGTATTGAGTAAATGAAATGTCTGAATCTAAATCCATTTGAGAAAAATAAGACGTAACTTAAGGCTGGTGATTTGTTTTCACCATGTGATTATAATTTTTTCAGATATAAATTCTCAAAAACTGTTTTATCAGATTTTTAAATGTAAACTTCATATAAATATGTCTACAATAAAACCATATGCTGTTATGTGGAACTCAATTTGGCTCTTATTTAACTAAATTAATTTAAATCCCTTTAGAAATACAATCATACAGGCACATTAAAATTTAATTAATTTAAATAAATTTAAAAACCAAAAAGTCAGGTAATCACATAAATCTCAATGGTTTAAGTTAATTGCATCAATTCAGTAACTTTTCAGCAATCCCTCCTACTCAGGAAGCACATGGCGACATCATGGGACAGACGGACTGCCTTTGAAGCAGAATCAAACGCAGAAATTCAGGCTAACCAGCTTAGGGAATGATGCATCATTAAATGTGCATTTTAAAAATTCTAAGTGATTATGGTTGTCATTAATAAACTGTGTAATAATAATAATAATGATAATCATTTGGGCTAATAATTCACTATTTACATAACCAAGTGATTAGTAATCATAAATATTCAAATATTCTAACATATATTTAATGTATCATCAATATGTACATTCATTCTAATTATTATTGCTAGTTGTAATAGTAAGAGAATTGTTAGTATTATTGTCATATTGTGATAATCGTTTACCGTCGTAAAGAAAAAAAACAAACCAACAATTACAAGACATTGGAGGCCTTGATGTATTTTTAGGAAGCTCCTTTGTTTACATTTTTTAACTTAGACTTGAAATATAGTAATATTTTCAAGTCTAAGTTAATAATAAGATCATAACAATAAATATATTTATTTTGACCAAATAAGACCTTTAAAGTAAACTCATAAAAAAATTCCAGAAAGCAAAATCTCTGAACATTCAGCTCAAACATCTTATTATTGTTATTAATAATATTATTAAATATAAGTGTGATATAAACTTAATCAACTCTTCCTTCAGTCTATGACCTTCTCAGTTCGATGGCAATAATTCCTGTACTCACAGTCAGTGACAGTGTCGTTGATGGTGATGGTCGTCTTGCTCGGTTCTCCTAATACAGCATTCATGGGCATCCTCAGCACAAGGTCAAAGGTCTCTGGCCCCTCCAGTTTTGGCTGACCCAGGTCATCCAAGATGGTTACCCTAAATGTCTGCATGGTGACTCCTGGAGCAAAGTCCAGGTTGCGACTAATGCCGACATAGTCGAGTCCAGCTGAAAGGCAGAGAAAAAGAGTGTGGTTTACCAGATTGACTGGGAGTCATGGATGTTGTCAAATCGAATGTCTTACCTTCTGCAGAAACAGGATCGCTCTTTCTGGAGCGGACTGTAACCGTGGCGATCTTGGACAGGTCAGTACCCGTCCTCCAGACCTTCACCTCCACATAGCCTGAACTCTCCTCCACAACATATTCAGGCTCCCCAAAGTACAGCGCAGGCTCTGTGAGAGAACAGACAAAATGATTTTAACATGACATTCAACTTCTCAAAAGATTTACGTGAACACTGAAAAAACACACAATCTTACCAAATATTTTTAGTCTAGTTTCTGGTGCAAAATTGAAATACAGTTAAACTAACTTACAAGTATATTTTTAGCAAGATATAGAAGATCGTATTAAATAAATATTTCCTTAATATTGACGAAAAAGTACTTTTATGTTATGGCCCTGATAATGCATTATCAGGGCCATAACATAAAATTGACAAAAACAGTCACAATATTACAATTATTAGGTCAAAATACAAAATAAAGTTGTAATAGTATGAGAATAAATTTAATATTTTGAGAATAACGTCATAATATTACCACAATAGTTGTAATACTACGACTTTATTCTCGTATTATTCCGACTTTATTCTCGTATTATTCCGACTTTACTCTCATACAACTTTATTGTAATATTATGACTATTTTTGTCATTTTTATTTTTGTTACTTTGTCATAAAAAGTAACTTATTAGTGAAATAATCTACCAGTGGAACTGGTACATTTTTAATGAATAATAAGGGAATCATTTACTAAAAACAAGCTCCTGTATTTTGCCGAAAACTTACCTGAAAGGTAGTTTTGTCTTATTTCAAGTGCACCAAGATATTTGCACAAGAAACAAGACTATAAATACTTGGTAAAATTTTGAGTTTTTGTAGTGAATTTTCTTTTTTGTCCATTCAAAAGAGGAAAAAAAACAACGCTGGACACTGGGACGTTCTCTGAAGTACATTCCAGTAGTTTTGCTGTATAGTTTGACAAAACTATAGTTTAGCGAAAGCCATTATTTCTGTTTCACCACAGGAAGAGAGCTGTCATTCTTATCCTCCCTTCCTTCAGCATTCCTCCTCCTGCTCCTATAAATCCAGACAGCGCTGTCTGAACTCCAGGCCAAAGGGCCGAGGATACACCTGAAGAATGAGGCGTGCGCTTGTACATGCATGCAGACTGACGTGAATGGATGTTCCAGCTTCGTGCTGATCCAGAGGCTGATAAGAAGCATGGGCAGGGAGACCAGGAGGCAACCGGCCACTTTGCAAAAAGAAACAGGCCAAGAATTCAGAGTGCTGGAACAAAACGTCCATTAATCTCTCGTCACTTTTGCATTAAGAGGCTTTTCGTCACCCTGTGTCCAGTGAGAGCTCTTTGAGATGAACTGAAAGATGGGCAGATTCAGAGCTGCAGTCTTTAAACACTAACACTGCAGAAAGAAAAATAAACATATATATTATTATCCTTACTTGCAGTTAATTAACATGAGCAAGATTTAGGCTGCCAGGTTGTGCGACAACATTTCGATGTTGGTGCAATAGAGTTCACTCCATAATTAACATCTCACCAGCGTTCTCTCTGTGCATGGTGGAAGAAAAAACCTGCGGGATTCAACCAACCTTGACAAAGAGGTGTGCACAACTTTTATTCGTCCAAAGTGTGCAAAGTGTGTAAAACAAATGATCACTTGCATGAAAGTCTCCTTAAAATGACCTGCAATTGGCTATAACAATAGACTTTATTTGAGAAACATTTATTTCAGCTGAACCAAGTGTTTCAGGTGTGAAAACACCCTAGGGCATAGAGCAGCAATGAATTTTTCTGCTACATTTGCTCTACATTTCGGGAGTGTGAACATAAATATAATCTCAAGCTGAGGCTACAGCACTGCTGGCACATTTTCAGCTCCAATCTGCTTGTATTCACCACAGAGGCAGGCGACAAAGCTGGAAATGAGCCTGGAGATCAATGGGATGAGGAGTCAGACAAATACAGTAACAATGGAGGCTGAATGCTGGCAAGAACCCAAACCTGAAGTTTACTCAGGCGGACAGATGCTTTAACACGCACACACACACGGAGGCACTGAAGCAGATTTATGGCGTTATTTCAGGACCCACCAAGAAGTGGAGCCACAACAGAGGTTCAGACAGAGGTGTCCTCTCTTGTTTTTCACATGTCTGGAAATGTATGCGGTTTGTTTAGACAGTAACTTTAATTATACTTTGATGTAGTGCAGTAAATTACTTGAAATGAGTGGGAGGGAAAGGCAAATCTGAAAACCTCAAAAGAAACAGACAGTGAGGTCTTGAATTCCAACAAGCAGATGGTACAGAAGGAAAACATGTCTGTTATGTGGACAATGGCCCCTCTTACTCCACCACCTGTCTTTTAGGCGTTGTGAAGAAAAGGATACACCAACGATGACATGGGGGTCACTTTTTATCTGGGTGCAGCATAACATTGTCTGTTTAAGGTAACACCTGTCTGCCATCACCTTGTAAAGATGCAGACAGCCAGGCCAATGGATGGAAATGAGAACGCTGTTGCCTCGTCATTGTTGGTAAAGTCGCCGTCCTCTCAGACACCAGAATCGACACATAAAGCATCAAAGGTTTTCAGGGAGCAGGATTACTCACATCTGACCCTCATGCAGCTCTTAGTCTAAACAAAATCTGATTCCAGCCTTGGAAAAAATGCAGGAATTTCATTTTGCAAAGCTAAATTCCACAAAAGAGTATTAGAGCCATATTAAATTATGAGGAAAAAAAGTAATAAAATTATGAGAATAAAGTGATAATACTCTGACTTTATTCTTGAAATATTAACACTTTGTTGTATTATTTTGACTTTATTCTTGTGATATGATTTTATTATATAGCAAAATAGCAACGTTTTCAATTTTGTGTGAATACAATCAAACATTTTTTTTTATAACAAATTGGGAATTCTGCATTGCATAGTAACCGAAGAACTGATTTAGAAAAACATGCACAGTTGTAGCGTTTAAAGTAAATGAGCACCACCCATCACTCTTAAGATAATGCTGTTTTAAAACAACAATTCTCGAGCTATATGTAAGCTCTTTCTATAAAGCAGCGAACTGAAGGCTAGTTACCTCAACAAAATTGCTAATTGTCAAAAATAGCAATGTTTGTCAATTAGCACAAATTGCTATTTTGTGTAAAAAAAAAAAATGTTTACGTAAAAAACTGTGTTTTTTCTGCCTAGTTTAATGAATTAGGAGTTTAGTGTTTTAAACAAACTGAAAAACTCAATTCTCCACTCACCATCATCGCTGTCTGCCAAAATTGTGACTTTTGCGGATGGGAAAGTGGCGCCCAGCTGACCGCCCATTGGCATACTGAGGCTGACGTTAAAGCTCTCCTCTTCCTCATAAAGGGAGTCGTCTATAATGATGATTCGGCAAACTTTTTCTCTCTCGTCCTTGTCGAAGCGCAGCACGCTGGTGTGGTCCTCGGCACGGGTGATGTAGTCGGAGTAGGAGAGGACGGTGGTGGGTATGGTGCCGGTGGCAGTACCTGAGGATTAACAGGAACTTTATTTTCATTGGTGGACAAAAATAAGAAATGAAGTTTTTCTGTTTTTAAAATCATGCTTTTCTCACCTTGCTGAGTGAAACAGACAACCATAAGTTCCTGGCTGGCATCGCCTGAACGCCTGACTGGCACTAGTAGCTCCCCAATATCCTCCTCTATCTTGAATTCTGCTTGTGGAATGAAAACTGTTGATTCTGTTTGGGAAGGACGACACAGCAAAACCAATTAGTGGTGGTTTTATTTTAAAAAACAAAAAAATTAACCAGCCTTGGAGAAGAAAAGTAATCTCCAACATGACATTCCTACCATCTCCAGGGTCTACAATCTCCACCGTTGCAGTGTCAGGGTACTCTAGCACCGCCATGACCGGGTCCGACAGCTGAATCTCAAAGGTCTCTGAGGTCTCAAACTCCTGGTCAGTGAAGATCTTCACCCTCCAGCTCGCTGTCGTCTGGCCAGGGTTGAACTGGACCTGCTTCTGAGCTTTGCCACGGAAATCTTTGTCCTTCTCAGCGGAGCCATCTTTTGTTCCAATACCTAAAAGAGAGGGAAACCCACTGAGCTGTGAGGTTAGAAACTCAGATTCCTTTATTTAAAAAAAAAAAATCCAATCCAAACTCAGGCAGAGAAGACAGGAAGATGTTTTTTTTTCTGACCACCAGATTCTTGCAGGATTTGCTCACATTTTCCCCAATCTTAAATCAACAACCCTTAATATGAAGTAATTTTAAACAATCTACTCATATTATTTTGATAAAAATTGTGTTAAAAAAAACTACTACTTCTTTTATAGGTAACTACACAGCACAGCATTTATAGCGCCACAAACTTAAATACTGTTCTTGAAAAACATTCCTGTTGGAAAAAAGCCTTTTCAGGATGCCACATATTTAAATAAGTATGATTTATATCACTAAACTGTGCATGGATACTTTATTTAGTCACAATATTTCAGCCTGAAGCTCACACTTTGTAATTTTGTTACTCAATAGGGCAAGAATTAACCAATCATCTTAGAGAGCTGAAATATTTGGCTCACAACTCCCTCGTCCCTGTAACTTCGGCAAATAAAGAGCAAGTGTTTCCAAAGCCGCGGGATTTGTTGTTCTCGATGAAAGGAATAAACACAGTTAAGGAGTTTTTAAAAGAATAATTAGTTCCTGTATTTGATGAGAATTTGCACTACATCTATAACGTGAATTAAACTGAATATGTACCTGTAAACAAAAAAAGAAACCAAATATTTTTTTACATTACATTGCAACAGCAGAGCAAGAGTCCACACTTACTGACAAAAGAGGTTTCCCCCAGGAAGCCTCTGCGTTTCAGCGCCACCTCCAGGAATTTGGCGTCTTCATCCACTAAGTAGTATTCCCGCTCCAGAGAGATCCAGGCCCAGTTAAGACGGAATGGCTGCGGCTTGAGTTTGTTTCCACCTGCAGAGGGAGAAAAGGGCCTTCATTCAAAGATCCTTTTCGACTGTGCCACAATCGACTTTGTTCTCATTACGAGTCAGTGAAGTGTGTAAACTGCAATCCGCAGTGAGCTCACAGATAAAAGAAATAAAAGAGACTTTTTCATTTCAGGAGGGAAACATGAGAAGTTAATACCAAGGCTTCCTGAAACCGATCTTAACTCCAGCTTAAGACGTCTCACAAGTTTCCTCTTTTTTCACAACTAGAGGATTTTAATTGTTTGCTTTCCAAACTTTACTGATGCAAGTGTAAATGATGAACTTATTCTACGCTACTGAACAGCAGCAGTTGACTCTTATGTAAATTGTTTAAAAGAGGTGTGTAATTTTCAACGCTACTGGGGTGTATAAAATGAAAATCAGAGTAATTTTCAAGCTGTACAAAGGTTTTAGATTGGTAAGTGCATTTACTATACAGACATTCGTTCCAGCTGCTAATTTTAAAAAATACATAAGACTTCAGATTAGGGCTGAAACGATTCCTCGATTCGAGTACCTCGATTATTAAAATTCCTCGAGGAAAACTGATCTGCCTCGAAGCCTCGTTATATTACGTGTTATTATTTAGCGCACCGTGTTCCGGCCGGGACTTTATTTGCTCTCTCACTTCCGCCTGAGTTGTTGACGAAAGCTAAGTGTTAGCAGCATAACGTCCAGTTTTCAAGTTCGGCCTGGGAGGATTTTATTGAGTCATGATAATGTTCGGGTTTTTGTCTTTTTCCGGGACCAATAAACATCTTAAAATGGCGGCAGCGACGCCTGGAGTCCGGCGGGATTATTGATACAGATAAACGGACAGACTGAACACGGC
>CAEGAE010023613.1:0-25004 GCA_903067095.1 Girardinus metallicus | reverse complement strand
TATATATATATATATAGGTGCCGTTGCTGTTTGGGATTTATCAAACAGCAAAACTGCAGTTTGTCAGGTGTGAGAAAATAATAACCTGCATCACAGGGGATTATGGGTAAAGACATTCATGTCAGAGCTGATTGAAGCTGCTGCGCAGACAGATGCCTAAGAAAAGCCGACACGCAGCCCCAGATCTGGGTCACATGACCTCAGCTTTCAAGTTTTGTTCAGTGGGTGCGGGGCTGCAGAAGCCGACCTTCTGCACCTCCAGCTGATACTGAGCAATGAGGAGTTTTAAAAGTTTTTTCTCTCTCGTGGGCGGAGACTCTTTTACTCCTACAGAGCAAAGCCACAGACTGACGGAGGTCAAAGGAAGTAGCTCAACATCACCTGTGTGCCTACAGAGACACAAAGTAGCAGCACAGCTGAGAGCCTTTCTGCATTCAGACAGACTCTCAGTTTTATTTTACAATCAGAATTTCTGACTTACATTCTTTTCTTGCAGAAAATCAGACTACTGCTCACTTAGCTTGCTCCTCTAGCGTTCTGAGTCAATTCTATATTAATACGTTTCCCTATACATTTTCCCAATTCATGATTACCGTAAATAGAGCTAATTGTGTGTGTCGGTGGCCTGGAGGCCCAAGAGAAAGACGGGGTCAGACTGAGAGAAACACAGAGGGAGCGCAGAATCAAAAGTCTGGATGAATTCTGTTCAAGTATGTTTGCAACAATTTTAGCCACAGAAACAATGTTTTTTATGATTAAAGTTTAAATTTAAAGTTCCAGCTAGCTGCTGTAGAGATTTTATTGAGCAAAATAGTTTTGGATCAGTTATGTGTCTAAAATTGAACAAAAATAGTGTTAATAGATGAGAGCTTTAGGAAGGTTTAAAGCAGATGTGGAAGCAGATGCATGCTTATTTGATGTTAAAAAAATAATAATGATTTAAATTCTTATATAAAATACAAATTCACTGATCAGTTAAATTTATTTTAGCACAGGTGAAGCTGTTAGACTGAAGAAAGCTGTCATAGATGAAGAGTTAGGTTAAAGCTTCCTTTAAGAATGTGACATACCAAGCTTGACCTAGCGTTGAAGAGCAAAAGTTAGCTCAAATTGAATTAAAAGATTTGATTTGTGGTCACAAAACTCTCCAAGGACCTGTGTTCATTTCTCAAAAAGCCAGAGGAGACAAAGAAGTGAACAAACTGTGATCAGCGTCTTTGAAAATGACCACAACCTTTACTAAATCTATTCTTCCGTGTTTGGTATATTCCATCATTTGTACACTGTAAGGGAGTTAACATTCTATGGCACCGTCGTAAAAAGCAATACGTTTAGTACTGTTGCTTCTCCAGTTACAGTCATTGTAAATTGTTTTCTGTCTTCATGTAAAGCAAGTAAAAAAAAAAATTATTCTTTTAGCAGCTTCCAATCTCAAATCTTTGACCTCCAGTGATCGTCGTCTCCCTTTCCTCCTGCACTTCTTTCAGGTCTGAGCCCATCAAATCGTCCTGGCAGTCGATTTCTGCAGGTTAACGGTCGGCGCTGCGGCAAGACGGCACCTCGGCTCTCGGGAGGCTGGAAACTTCAGAGGAGAGTCATGAAGCCGAAATGAGGCCAATCTGTAAAGTGCGGAATGGCAATGGATCCAGAGTTGTATTTTGTCTCAAACACAACAAGCGATGAACATCACATTCCTTTTTCCAGTCCTCCCCCAAACCCCCATCTTTTCAGCAACGCATAAAGCCCTCGCAAGACCAACAAAGAGAGTGAATGGATTCTTCAGAATGGCTTTTGTGGCCCAAATGATCCAAGTAGCTGTTCAGTGAGGCACTCAGGTGCATTAGAGAAAAGATGCAAAGAGCTAAAAAACAAAAAAAAAGAGAGAGAGAGAAAAACCTAACACAACTATCAACAGAGAAAAGCTGCTTGCCTCTCTGATGCTGCTTTTGCCGAATCAATCTCGGCTCTATTGATAGAGGGTTGTGTGAAACGAGGCCGAACAGAACAATGCGTGAAAGCAAAAAAATAAAAACAAGAAAGTTGGTCGAGGAGTTTGAGTTCTGACGTTGGAAAGCAAAACAAAACAGCAAAAAAAAAAGAAAAAAAAAGAGTATTTTCTGAACTTGCTGAAGCCAAAAGTGAAGAGAAGAAAAAAAGAAAACCTTGTTTGGAGTCTAAGAAATACATACTTATGGAAAGTTTGTTTTTTTTTTTAGATTTTTGGGCCAATGAATTTTGAAGTCTGACAGCAGCAGGACATTTTACAGCTCACTTTAATTGAAATCTGGGAGGTTCAACACATCCATGAAGACACTGATGTTTCATTTGGATATTTATTGTCACGGTGAACTTCTCAGAAGCTCGTCCTTTGTTTGCAGTACAATGGCAACAAGTGTAAAAGCATCTGCACGGCACACACCCCTTTAATCTCCGTCTAAAACAGTTCATGTTATGTAACGGGTCTACCTTTCAAATCCAAACATATCTGACAAAAATAGAGACATGTAAATTATCTGGTAATCTGGAAAGTCGGGCCAAAACAACGCTACTTTTTTTGACACATAACCTTCTGCTGCTGTCAGCATGTCACATTTTTATGGAAGCAACATCTCATCGCTTTAAGAAAACTTTAATCTCGCAGGCCACAAAAACCAAACATTACGTCTCTCGGTTATTTTATCGGTCATTAAAAGAGCAATCGGTATCCAATAAGAGCAAACAGGGACTACATTTTCTTCTTCCCCACCTCACCTCACCTGGTCAGTTCGTTTGAAGTGCAAAGGAATAAAGAACACATTTTTTTCTGGCTAATGTCGTAAGCGTCAAGAGGGAAACTCCAATGGCTTTTTAATGGTCCGCTGTCAATTAGAGGCAGCCAGAGAGGAACTATCGGGCCCCTGTGGAGGGAAGGAGGACCGGAGCGGTGGAGGGATATGAAGAGGTGACCGGGTAAAAGATGAAGGGATTAGAAGGGAACAGTTTCACTTTGGGTTTGGCTGCTAACAAGTTTCATGTGAGGTCCACATGATGATTCCTCTCGGGCCTCAGACGAAAAGGTCAGGTATTTTTATTAGAAGAGACAAGGGGGGGAAATGTGAAAGGAGATTTGGAATGTAGCTTCATAGAGTCATTCCTAAAAGAACCTCCTCTGCTTTTAGTGCTGTGCCTTGTTATCAGTGACTAACAGTGCAGTGGAGAACACAGATTGTGCAGTTTGCATAATTCCTTTGACCTGCATTTTCCAAGGAATGCCCCTGGGTTGTAAATATTGGCATGATCAGCCCTCTTCTCCTTCACCTCTTCTCAAGCTGTAGGTAAGTTGATAAAATAATAAGAAAGATGCTTCTTCCACTGCAAGGTTGAAACTGATGGTTTAGGTGGAGAAATCTGCCACATCCATCAGGATTTTGACCAGCTAAAGGAAACATCCTGGAGCAGAAACCATAGCTTGCTCTTAATCCCGTTGTGAAAGGGGCCTGGCTCAGGATCAACTGTGAAGATCCAATAACTTTATAGCTGGTTAAATTTTCAACTAGGCTCAGCATGTATAAAATGACAGACAGCTGTTTATTATGCCACAAAAAAATGACCTCTAAAATCTAGCGAGATGTTTCGGCTACATTTATACTGTGTACACACAGTATCAAACAAAAGTATTCCAACCTTGTCAGCTTTTTTTTCTTCTGTTCTGCATTACAGCATGATAATGCTATCTTATGAACCAATGTTTGCACTAGGTGAGGATGAGTATGAGGGCGATACCAACGTAGGGGCAGCAGTGGCTGGCGAGCTAACCTGGAGGTTAGCCGCAAAATAAATTCTGCTTTGGGCCTCAGTAAAATTTTGGACCAACTCTGACAAAACCTGGAAAAGCATCAGTAAAATCCTAACATAAAGACTACTGCCTTCATAGTAAAAGTGTTGCTTTTACTATGAATGCGTAATAGATGTGATATTATTGCTGGATGCCATTTTGTTTTCATCGCTCTCGCAGAACCTCATGGTGGATGAACTATGCGCCGACGCTGAGGACAATGAGCCATCCATAAAGCCAATTATCCCTCATTCTTTGTGTGTAAGCTTGTCAGATATAATTACCCACACAGCGGACTGTTGGCTGGATCACTGAGAACAAAGTTACATGATTCTAAAATTACACTGCTAATTTTCAGTCTGTTTTAATAAGCGCCTCTACTGACAGCCCCATTACTCTGCTCTGAGACTTTCTGTACCTAGCTGCTGTTTTTCTTTTAATAATCTAAAATCCTCACAGACTTTGGATAGTTACAGTTTCTTTTCAAATTTTTTTTCTGTGTAATTTAAAAGAAGAATAAAACTTGATGTGGGGTGAGTGAGGGGTGGGGGGGGGGGGATAAAAAACTACATGTGATAAATCTGGATTTTTCCAACGCAAAAATTGTATTGCAACCCAGAATTTAAAATTGCTGAAGATAAAATAGAAAGGTTGAGCTGTTCCAACATTTCATTGGTGATTAACAACTGGACTGTATTTGTAGTCACACTGTTAACAGGATGAAAAACAAGACAGCAGCATCAGCTCACCCACATTTAATTGCAGGAAAATCAGTACTTGATATGATGTGCTGAAAACCTAATTTCAAACATTTCCTGAATGTGAAATGAGCAAAATGTTACACCTGTAATATCAGACCGTAAACACTAGTGTTTAGTGCAATCTGTCCAGTCCTACAGTCTGCCCAGAACTACAATTAAGACCTGTTTGGGGCTTTTATGTGATTATTTTGTGCTTATATGAACATTAGTATGTCCTTTTCATTTTTCTTTTATATTAACTGATGTTTCATTGAAATTTTGATGAAAATGTTAAATTTCAGAAAGTTT
The DNA here is from genome assembly GCA_903067095.1 of Girardinus metallicus. Lineage (NCBI taxonomy): Eukaryota > Metazoa > Chordata > Actinopteri > Cyprinodontiformes > Poeciliidae > Girardinus > Girardinus metallicus. The sequence goes on along the minus strand of CAEGAE010023613.1, from coordinate 20,141 downwards.
ATTTTTGGTCAAGAGAAACAAAACAAGTAAAATTAAAGTGTTTGTGAAAACTCAAACCAGTCATAATAGCTACATTAGTAATACCGGATGAAGAGCTTTTTAAGAGCTGAAAAGTTTGGCACTTTTATGATAGTCGAGCAATATCTCCATAAGAAGGATCAAATTGGACTAAATGTAGGTTTATCCATTTTATCTAACCTAATGGACAACCTGGACTGAGCTGAACTGAATTTGGACTCTATTGGGTTCTATAGATACATCTAAAAAAAAAAAAAATCAGATTATGACAAAATCTGATATTTTTTCCTCTCTCATAAAAATCTTTGTTTTTTTTTTTTTTATTTCTTTGACTTTTACTCATACAGGTTGTCTCATTGATATCCAAGATCGTATTCACCTGTTCATTTCCTGTAATTTCTAATTCTTTGAGAAGTAGCTGTGGATGCAAGCTGGCTGGGTTTCTACTGCAGACTACCTTCAGGTGAAATTCGCTAGAACCACAGGAAAAAAACCTGAACAGGATAAGAATATTTCATGTGAACATTTTGAATTTGTTTTTGCAATGTAATTTAAACTTTGCTCAATTCAGTCCAACAACTTTTTTTATAGGTTTATCCACTAATCCTTTCTCTCAGAGAATTTTAGAATATCTCACTATTGTGACTCAGCTCTTAATTAAAAAAATGTTCTTAGTTCACTTTCCATCTCAGCATATTTGTGTCTGTAGAACTCAAATGTTGACATGATTTGGTTAAAGCCAACAGATTTCATAGGACTCAAAACTGATGAGCCTTCGCAAAGTAATGTCTTCTGGCTAGAGATTTTCCGTTCATAATTAAAAAAAGGGAGATGTTCCAAACAAGCATGACACAGCATGAGGGCAACAGCAGGACAAGAAAATTAGAGGTAAACAGGAAACAAAGACATTAAAGAACAACAGAGGCCAGGGGAAGAAATGTCCAGAAAATCAAAAGAGGAGGGGGGAAAAAGAGGCAGGAGAGGATACCATTTTACTTCACCAGGAATGTTATTAAAGTTGCTCGAAGTGATACTCGGCGTTACCGTGGCAACCGAGGAGCGAGGTGTGAAGAAAGCCCACAATGTGATTTTCTGCCTGGACGTTAACGCATGAAAACCGAAAGGACGAGTGAAAAGAAGAATGCGGCATCCCCTCAGGAAGACGAGCAACAGCGGCGCAACAAAACGACCGTCAGAGGCATGAATTCAATTTCTAAACCCAATATGTGAATAAAGTAATTCTTTGACTTGTCTTGAATGCTATATTAAGAAATTAGAAACATTTATTAGTCCTTTGCGAGCTCATTGGAAAGACTGAATAGTTCCAAATTAGTCAAACTTGCTCTCACAACCATCTGTCTGTAATCTTTTTGAGGCAGCATAGAATAACAACATCAATCCAGACATGAGGAACGATTCATTTTGCTGAAATGATTCATCTGCACCGAAGTAATTCCCGAAAAAGAAAAAAAACATCTGATGGAAATAACTCCAGATCGGTGGCTGTTAACACAGCATTTTTATGGTCTTATATAAGAGATTATGAGCCTCGTCTGTGATCAGCATCTACATGTACATGAGCATGATGGAGGCCTCGCACATAGATCACTCACACTTGAGTTAGGCGAGTTAGAAAATTACCATGGAGGCAATTTCCAGCAGAGCATAACACATGACAGAGCTGCTTTCCATCAGAGAGAGCCTCTTAAGGCCCGAAATCAAAAGTGAAGATGAAGAGGAGCGCTCAGAGGAAGATGGACAAAGAAAATTGAAAAAAATAAAATAAAAATAAGACATTCACCAGAGGGATATGAAAAGACAGATGTTCAAAAAAAGCTCTGTGTTGAGACCTGGTTTTCATCAAGGCCTCCTGCTGCTCCATCCACAGATGAAACAACTCAACAGATGCAAGCCCGACTGAAAACACAATGAGGGAGTAAAGGATTATGTCTAAAAAATAAAAAAAGTGAAAAATAAAAACCTTCTCTGATGGCAGAACAAAAAGAAAATGACCACAGTTGCTCTGTTTGAACTGTTCCATTTCCAGGGTTTCATAAATATGCAACAGACAAGTGATTTAGTGCAATTCATTTTTTAAAACAGGAGAGGCTTAATCTGCAGAGGTTATTCCACTAAATCGCCTACTCTGTTTAACCTGACACAGCCAAGGCATGAAAACTTCTAATTAGTGGTTGTGATCGCTTTGAGTTCCCAACTCCTACAGTTGAGCTGAGAAACTGTTATGAAACCATTTCTAAACAGCTGCTTGGGCTAAAGTAACGAGTTGTAGGACAGAAACCCAGATGGTCAGTACACGTTTCTCAGAGTTGTCAACACTGAACCAAACTGTCTCCTTCAAAGGATTTGGAAATTGATATGAATGTTCAGTAACCCAGGTACCTGGCATGAACCATGTACGGAAAACCAATGAAGCACCAGTGAAGTCAGTTTAACTCATTAAAGCTGCAATATGTAACTTTTATAATAAAAAAAAATGTTTTGTACATTTTTGTTAAAGCTTTCACTATGTCATGACAGTATAATATACGTAAGGTAATCTGTGAAAAAACATTAGCTCCTCTGTCTCCTCTCTGTGCTGACACAGTTCCTTCAAAAACAACCAATCAAAGCCAGGAGTAGGGTCTTACCGCTGTCAATCATCCTGACGTACACACCGCTCACAACCTCTCCCTTTCTCTCTGCTATGCCACAGCTGGCTCACCGTAATGGAGTCTGCCGCGAATGTGTGTTAGAATGGTCACAGATGAAGCGATTCTCCTAGAACCTTAAGTTGTTTCTCCACCATTAGCACATGTAGCAGCACATACTTGAGTTTGATTGACAGCGCCAGGTCCTTCCTCCTGTCTCCGATTGGTTGTTTTTGTTTGGGAGCAGCACATTTCTTCAGACGGCAATAGTAGCCCTGGCAGGAGGTGGAGGAGCGCAGTCATTTCACAGATTATCTGTCTCGTATTAGACGGTCACAACATGGTGACGGTTTGAACAATTACGTAAAAAAACATATTTTAGTAAAAGTTATATACTGTAGCTTTAAACTACAGTATATAACTAATAAAGTTGCATACTGTCCTGACTTATAAAATAAGTGGGTCCTTATAAAATACCTGTTTATAAGTCAGTGGGTCCTCATGGACAGCTACGGGGTTTCTAACATGACGCTGGAAGGTGAAGGTGCAAAGTAACAACGAAACTACTGCTTTTTCTATAGTATTTTGCAAACAGAGGAATGGTTATGCAACTTATATACAATCCTTCATTGGAGGTAAACAAGTAATTGAATAGAATTCATGACATCTGAGGACAGAACTGACTCGTTGAAACCTTTTTTAGGCAGGAGGGGGCAAATAAGCAACAACATCAGATTTTTATCTAGACTTTTCTTCAGCTTCCAGGCAGGATTTAATCTAATTATTACGTGGGCGTATGCAACACGTATCGTAAACAAAGCCCTCGACTGTTTTAAACCACCAAATCTTCGCTGGCAGACATCTTTCAGATTGAAATTTCCCATCTCATTCCTTGTTAATGAGCAACAGGTAAACTGTCATGCCTTCAGCTCAAGACAGGCAAGCTGATTCTAAAGTCACATGTGAGCATCGGTGCACATAATAGTATCAGATAATTGAATCGTTCGCTTTCATCTCTTCTGGCTTGTGGACCCTGCAGGCTCGCCGCAGCAGGTTTGCTGCGGGTTTCAATTTCCACCCCGGAACGTCTCCTGATGGTATCGGACTGGGAGCTTCATGGAGGAAAACTAACTATTTCTATGTTACTTGGAGAAACGTGAAGAATAATCTGGGGAGACGAAGGTCGGAGTAATATGACAGCCGGGAAAGTAGATTTAAAGTACAACTCTCATCCCGCTAAGCCCCCACAGCTGCCCAAATAGCTCCACTGATTCATCAGAAAGGGGGTCTGAGTTTCAAAGTTGCCGGAGGTTTCGGAAACATGTCTCACAAACTCACTCTGACAGCACAAAACTAATCTTTGATGGGTTCTTGGGAGGTTTCAGCACCTGACAGGATGGAGGTTTTCACCTTTAAGTTCCAGAAAGTTTCCGAGATGAATGGTGAGATGTCCAGAACTCCCACCCTTCCCTGCGTACCTCAGAAAGATCTGCAAGTTTAATCGGCTTCTTAGAGAATTACCATGACAGGATTCACGTCCGACGCATTTAGCTCCATCGGCGCACAATGAAACGCCAAGTGAGAGGAAGAGGCTTCTGAGTCGAGCGGAGGACACAGCGAGAGTCCAAATGGGAAGCAGTTCAACAAAAATTACAGCACAGAGAGGCGCATCGATCCAGCGGGCGTCGGACCTGACAGAGAAAGAAAGAAGTGCCTGGAACAGTCGATTTCCTGGTCCAGTAACTATCATTCCCAAACGGATGCAGCCCTGTAATAATCACAAATAACAGTTTGGAGGGGAATCTATTGAATGAGGTGCTTTGGGGAAAATGAAATTACCTGAGCTCCAGCAGGGAAGAAGAATGCTGAACGAGACAGGCCCTCTTTGTGTGGCTTTGTTCAAGCAGGACGCCGAGCGGAAACGATTTCTGCGAAACACTAAACTTTCCTGACTTTGTTCGGAGTCAATGGTCCGGCCTGTGCTGCTTGTTTGTCGGCAATGCAGATGTTAAAGAGACATTCAAAAGCACGTGACAGAGTCTCTTACTGACCTTTACAGGACATAAAAGGGGTAAAAACACAGGGAGGCCATTATATTCGCCTGTTATTGTGCAAGTATGCCAGCTAAGAGCCTTTTACCTCAGTCTCTTAGATTATTCATTGAGAAAAAAAAAGTTTTGTTTTTCTAATACATTTAAATCCTTGTTCTGTTTTTATTGTTTTACCTGGCAGAGGCAGAGGCTTTTTGGGATGAGTTTTAGCAGAATCAATAAGGTTATACATTATTCACTGATGGCTTTAGTACATTATTCTGTTGTGACTTTGTGTCCTTTTTAACCTTTTCCTCAAGAGGTAAAGTAAGATTTTTACTTTACCTCTTTGAATACTAACCATGCAACTGTTTCACTCAAATTTAACCAAAAAAATTGGTTAGATGAATTGGTTGATGATCCATTTCTCTTTGCGTAAAGTTATTTTAAATGATCTCAATACAAAATTAGGTTTACCTTAGCTTTCCTCACGCTGAAGGGGAAAAAAAAGGCAAGGGTGGAAAAAATACAGGTTCTTATTCCAGTGTCTGAACAAGCGAGAAGTCCAAAAGTTTAATTGACACCAGGCTTGGATAGGAAATGATGCGTGGAGTCGTGTTTGAATTCCTTCCAGAGGGTCTGCGCCACTCCCTCCATCCGTCTCGCAGCTTCTCAACTTTGTGTGTCACATGGAGCCAACGATTTCCTTTTTAGATTCAGGATATAATGCAAGTGTTTTACGGCAGTGGCTTAAGTAGAAATGGGCTTTTGACAGGAGCTGTTTGATGTTCCCGTCTCACCGCGCGACCATGACATCGACTATTTTTCCTGGTCTATGTCAGCAGCTTATTCTTTTGCCTCCTTTTCCACTTTAGTCCTCATTTCAGGTTTTGCCAAATTCTTTTCATCTTCCTTGAGACATTTCTTCTCGGTTCATTTTTTTTTTAAAGTCAGCATGCTTCTCTGTGTTTCATCACCTCTCGCCCATTTCTTCTGCTCTCATTTAATCAAAAGATTTATGATGTTCAAAGAACTGCAGATAACCAACAGATTAAACCAAATCAGTAGAAGAAATGGTTCTATTATAGAGATGAAGAAGGACATTTATAGCTTTTTAGCACCACTTCTTTCTTTTACATTTGACTTTATTGTTTGATGTCTACCGTAGAATACACTCTTGGACTAAAACAACTGAAAAAATGTAACAGAACAGTATTTGCGCATTGGTTTACCAAAATTAAAGGATAAAATAAAACAAGGGTTGCATCTTTGTATGAACTCATCAAAATTTCAACAGTGCCCAACACTATTTAATATGTACTATTTAATATGTATAAATTAATATGTACCTACACTAGTTCTACTAAGATGTCGGAGGCAAAAAATAAAAAGACATGAATCAGTTAAATCAATCTTTTTCAAGGCTTAGCTCCTCTGGAGGTGAGGCTACAGACATTAAATGGATTTATTCTGGCCTCAGCAAGGTAATGTACTGCTTTCCATTCTTGCTTGTTGAAAAGACACACAGAAATCTCCGTAAACAAGGAGAGAGACATCTAGGAGCATCAGATTCGACATGTGACATCTTTCTCAGGAAGATGTTTAGGAAGGCATACATTTCATCAGACAAGCTCAGATAACAGAATGGAAAAATTCTCCTAAAACGCGACAGGTCTCAGGCCAAGTTATCTCTTTTTATCACTTTATTTGAACTATTTGTGTTTTAAAGGCTGTTTAAATCGTTACAAATATACAAGGATTAACTACAAATCAGATACTTTTTACTACACAACTTCACCAATATCAGATGAGCAACAAGCACACAAAGAAAAGATTGCTCTGGGTAAAATGGCAAAGTCCCAACATTTTTGATTGGGACTCTAATTTACAAAGGTTCAGACGCTAAAATATTGAATCAGGATCGAGATAGGATTTTAATCAGATTTTGAGATTACAGTGTCTGCATAACGCTAAAACTTTTTTTAGTTGAATTGTTACAAATCCAAGGGGAATTATGAACTGTTCTTAACTTTAAACCAAAATCCAGATGCTATCAACACTTCTTTTACTGCAACTCAGAAATGATAAACTGGAATGGCCACTGAATATCAAATCTTTAAACGGCCATTCCATAAGAGTAAGCAAAGCTTGCATTGTTTTTTCTTCGGCTGCCTGTAACATTTTGTAACATCTACCACCAGATGGTGCTGCTACTGAGTCATTTGCCAAACAGAAGAAGATACTTGTACTATTTGGTAAAGACCATCAACCCAGATGGTAGCAGTTTATCATAGAGAGAAGTAAAGAATCTCAAAATACTTACGCAGCATTTGAGAAGATTTGGTTGTAACTTCTTTGTAAATAAATTAAACTGTTGTCCAGTTGAGACCAAGACCAGTCCATGGTTTGAGTTGATACACTGGACTAGCGGGAAATTAAAGCCAGGTTCCAGAACTGGCATTATCAATAAATACCAACCTATAGACCCAAACCTGTGTTCCCACAGGGTTGTTTTCATCTGCTAGACTTAAGGTAAATGTTTTCGGTCACTAAATCTGGTTAAATAAAGTTGTGTTGGTAAATGTGTGGAAGGCTTTCTCACATTATTTTCCTCATAAGCCAAAATCTAATGTAGGCGTTCATGTTGTGTTAGTGAGTGTGTATGCCTACAGGTTGAAATACACAGCCTAAGGCAGAAATATAAAAATTTCATGGCAAAAAAAAAAAAGCTTATGTTTTTCCTTTCTTTTCACATCAAGTTATTATAACCCATTAGATTATTTACTTGAGAACTAAAGGAAAAATATATTCATCAGCTGAAAGTTTCTGCTATGTAAAAGACTATACATATATATATATGAGTTTTTAAATTTCTTATGCTGACCCTGGAGAAACGCTCTTTCACTTTGCTGCACTATGACTGTATGCACAGGAGAATTGACAATAAATCTTGATTTGATTTGGTTCATCTAGTGCAAAAATGTAAAGTAAATAACGCTGCAATGTGCATTTTTAAAAGAAAAACCTGTACAAGTCTAATCCTGTAGCGAAGTCTGCAGTTGACGGAGAGCTTGCACACTTCAAAGACCAACTAAAGCTGATAGAGAACATGCCAAAACAAAATGATTCTGAAATGAATTTAACAAAGTAAACACAGAGAGTGAAGAAAGCGGCTGGGTGTTGCTTGTAAAACTGTTCTAACATTTACACCAAGTCCAAACAAATGGATTATGTCCTGGTAGCTCAATAAACAAAAACATAACACAATCTTCATGACAAAAATCTCAAAGCAATCTGAGTGAAAATAAATCATGCTTAAAGAATAAAGAGAATCAGCCATATACTGCGGATGATTGGATTAAAGAAGGATTAAATCGTGGAGCTGATCCTGGAACATTTGTTTGGCGTCATCCCAAAGCAAATAATATAAGGATGAGCGGGAGAAGAAAAGCAGCTGATTTCCTCAAAATGACTGAAGATGTGGGGCTGGAGATCAGGTAATTGGACAGGTATTTCATCTCCTACATCCACACTAGATCGCTGAAATCAGGCCAAGAGGAACGGTAAACAGAGGAGAACCTTTTTTTACTAGACTTTTGCTAACTTAATATAAAAACAGTTTTTATGTTGAAGCAGTTTTCAAACATGATATAAAATCAACTAGATACTGTAATTTGGTTGCCAGGATGCCTTTGTGTTATTTTATTTATTTTTTTGTTGTGCAGCACTTTGGGCAACTGTTATTTTTCAACGTGCCTTATAATTAAATTTCATCAGGCAGCATGGAACTAAAAGGGTTGAAGAATAATTGCTCCATTTTTATGTTTTTTTTTTTTAGAAAAAAAAAAATGACCAGTAGCCTTTGGAGGAAAAGGATGGCATAGTAATGATATTAGACATTTTATAAAAGAAGTAGCGCTTTATCACTATGCCAAGTCAGGCCTCGACTGTTTCGGGTTTTTTTTAGTTGTGCCTCAGCAATATGACCCTGATTTTACTGAAAAAAACTAAAATGTTCCATTATGTTAAAGACAAAAAAGAAAATCACGTTATGTAAAGCTCAAATATTACATTGGCGGTGGGAAGAGAAAAAAAAACCCCAACATTTTCTAAAGGCTAAAACCTCAAGAATAAACATAAGAGCCGTATTGAATCTGAGTTCAGGTAAGTCTAATAGAAAGATTTCAATAACATCCAGTATTCAACACTTTCCTGCTCCATATTTAAAATGCTGCCATCACTCACATTTCCATGTGCTGCCCAGCCTTTGTTTATTCTCCCCACAGTGTCGGCGACATGTTCTCTGAGATAAAACTATATGATGAAAGCCGCTCAGCCCGACGTGTCAGCTCAGACAATGAGGGGGAGCGTAATAGAGGGAGAGCGTTGAAGGCAGGGAGAAAGAAAATGCGATACGTCTCAAGTCTCCGAGTCTTTATCACTGACAAACGGGGGGCAATTTCACAGGAAATGGAGGAGGGAAGAACCGGTACTTAACACAGAATGAATTACCTTCCAAGAAACAGAAATGAGTAGAATTGATTTAGTTGACACCATGAACAGAGTGCAATGATACAGATCGAAGGCCAGGAAGTGGGGGAGGGGGAGAAAAAAAAGAATTAATAAAATGAGCTTTGAGTGGTGAAATGTGTTTATTGTCCCTGCTGGTTCCACAGGTTTCAGTGTGTTGGATCCATTCTGGTGTAGAAACAAGTTCAGGTCAGATGACTTCAATTCGTTCTTAACAGAATTACTGAGTTAACGTATTCACTTCCTCCCATTCATATGAATTTCAGTTTCTGACACTGAATATTTTGTGTTACATGAGCTCTTGGTTCAGACTGATTACTGCTTTTTCTTAAAGGTTTTATTGGCTCTAGTGGCCTTTATTTGATAGTGAATTGACAGGAAAGTGGGAACTAAGGCCTCCATACTGTGCTTAACCCCTACGCCACAGCACCCCTACTGTTTTCTAAATGAGACGGAAACTAAGGGTCAAAAAGGAATTCCCCAAATGAGATGAGTAACTCTTGAACAAGAAAAAAAGCAAAAACTGTTTGTGTTAATCTGCTCACAGTTACCGTACAGAGCCGACGCGATGTCGCTTTTACATGTTCCCGCCTCATGAATCACTTCTGCTAATTATCTACGTAATTAGTAATTCAGAAGATAGATGAGAGAAAGTTGTTAATCAGGCAGAGAAATCACTCTGGGGGAGAGGAGTTTGAATCTCCTGCCGCTGCAGCTGCTGCTGCTGCTGTACGGATCTGGAAACGTTTGTTCTGGCCAACGTGGAACCGCGAGCAATCGCTGACAAAAACATTTTTAAAAAGATTTAGAATCAACACTATAAGCTTCATAACCCAGTTGAAGCCTCAGTTATTATATAAATACATATATTTTATAACCAAGACCTAAGCAGAATATTTTAGATTCATCTTTCAGTCCCTTTGATTTTGTACACTTCATTTGTTGAAGCTAAAAACAGCTCAAGGCTACAGTTTAAAACTAGAAATATTCTAGCGAGTTTAAAGTGGTTCTCCATTTGCGCTTTTGTTGTTTCTTTCGAGATATTCTTTGTGAGAAAACACAACTTTTCTTTTTTTTCTTTTCGGCCCGTGAGCCTGAGACACAGAAATCAAGTGTAATGCCATGTTTTTGAGTCATATTGATTGCTGTGGATTCAGATACATAGAGAGCACGTAACCATGAGAGCACCTTCCACTTCTCCACAGAACAAAGCACTGAGGGTTCTGTTGGAAGTGAACCAAAGCTTTACGGTCGTTTTGGGGCCTCTTCAGTCACACTGCCTCTCTTCCGAACAGCATTGGTGGTAAAAAAAAAAAAAAAAAACCCTCGAGCTTTCACAGAGAACTCTCCGTATTTGATGTTGTAATGTTCCGGGCTGGTTTTTGTCAAGTCCTCCCGACTATTGGTGGTCGGTGCCAAGGGGCCAACTGGAATTTCTTTGATGAAAATGATTGGCTTTAAAATGCGATTCCAATAGAAACAGAAGTGGAGGATCACAGCGAACAAGGTATTTTCATGTCTGCTGCTCGGGAATACCTCAGAGCGCACAGCACAGCAGGAGGTAACATGTGGTCATGTATTTTTTTTTTTTTTTTGCTTAGTCTTTTTTTTTTTGGTGGAAATTGATGTACTTCTTTTTGGTAGGAACAAAGAAACTAGTTTTATTTGAACATAATCTATAAAAAGATAACCAATTTTCATTTGATTGTGTTAGATCTGTAATTGGAAGGATATAAAATCTTCCAAAAAAAAGTGGAAGAAAAAGCAAGAGCTGCTGCCAGTGAAGACGGGGTGGGTGTGAGGCGGCGCGTTCAGACCACATTCAGGCCGCAGCAGGACAACTGTTCATATCTTAATTGATCGTATGCAGTTATATGTGCCACAGGCAGTGGTTTCAGTCACTGTGTTCATGTGCTGTGTGATGGCACAATGTGGACTTCCTGTTCAACTTGTTGAGATTGAAAATCAAAATGAATGAAAATTAAGTATTATTGAATATGCCCTCATTATCATAAAAAAAAAAATTGACGAGTAAAACTGGATCATGACGAGATGTTTTTGACTCCGTTAGTCAAAATGACTAGTACCACCCCTGGTTTGAAGATTGCAAAATTGTAACTTGACAGTTTTTTTGGTGGGCTCAGTTTTTACTAATTACACCAAGGAAACATTGACTTATTCAGACACAGCCCGCATATTCATCAATCATTAAGTAGAACCAGTCTGGTAACAAGCAGTAGACAATATGAACTCAAAAGCGAGACATCATGCCCCAATCAGAAACAAATAAAAACTTAACAAATGGGGAAAAAAATCAATCAATATCCTTCACCGTGTGAAAGGGCTAAGAAGAATTACTTTCAGGTAAGACTCAAATGCACAGCAAAATTACCCACGAATGGTGGAAGACATGGCACAGCTGTAAAATGTGTGAGGGAAGGTTCATTGTGTTAGTACGTGGCTGTAATATTTTGTTGAAAAACAATCCAATTTCAATAATTTTGTACATTTTTGTCTTGTACAAGTGACAAACTCACACATGTGGAGGGTCTTTGTTGGATGAAGTCATTAGTTCCACAAAGATACTAACAAGGAACTTTGAGTGTGATAAAGTTCTGCCAGAAATGGCAAAAAAAATCCCCTTTCTAATCTGAAGAAGCTGTTTTCAGATCATTAAAAAGGAGTTTCCGCCTACACGACTGGGGAGATGTACATGAGTTAAAACTCACCGGAGAGCAGTTCACACCTCAGAGGTGAAAACATCCTGATTATTTTTCTTTTGATATTTCTCCCACTGGTAGCATTGGATAGAATGGTGTTATAAAGATGAAAATAGATTAAAAAAAAATATTGAACAGTATAAATCCTTTTGTTAAACACCGGCTCACTAAGGCTGATATTCTCTAATGAACCATTAGCTTTTATCTTTAAACGAGTCAGAGTGAGCTAAAAGCCAGCCTGCAAACGTCCTTAATTCTCCAGTCTTCTCTTTTCGATTTTTTTTTTGGGACACCTGGAGCTGGTTAGCTGTAAATTCATTCTCCCAGGAGGTCTTTTGAATACCGATTCTCAAGTTTAGTTTTGGAGCTTGGGTCAAACTTTTGATGGAAGTACCTGTGCATTATGTGGAAACCGATGATAAACTGTTTCTGTCTAAAGGAGAGCAGGACTCCCACTATCCCCACTGGGGATAGTGGGAGTCCTGCTCCCACTATCCCCAAATAGTATTTACTACTAGCAAATAGTACATTATTATATTCTGTATCAAAGAATACCAAGAAAAATATTGCATCAGTCAAGAGATATTCTAAAAGTTATCACTGATTACACTGGTCAACAACCAATAAAACAGTCTGGGGTTTTTCAACTGTCTTAGGGTAATTTTGGTTAACTGAATCCAAAAATCCCATTGGTTTTGCTTAATCAAGTCAACTTTCTGAACTATGGATGTAACACGAGCGTCAGAATGCGTTATCTGTTTCTCACATGAATCGGTTTCCTGAGAATCTGGGATCAATGAGTGAGGAGCAGGAGGAAAGAGTCCATCACGACATAAAAGTGGTGGAGAATTTTGCTCGAACAATACGTAATGTTCAATTCATGTGTACTTACCCTTATAAGTGTCATTTTTGGATTCAGTGGTGCAAAATGGTCCTAATTCAGTTGAAAAACCTAGGCAACAAAGAATGAGACTACACTGAGTTTATTTTTGTAACAAAACTGAACTGCAACCTAACCGATTATCCACACAAATCAGTACAAACGTCAGTTTAACATGTGGTTTTAGTTTCTAGTGCTAGTCCAGGAGCCGTTGTTTTCTCAGGAGCTGTCATCCATGCCACTTTTAATGCACCGAACGCTAAGTTTCAGTGATTGGCAGTGGTAAGACGGCTCTACTGGCACTGATTGGCGGAGTCTCTCTGGGAGTGGTAAATTTCTGCAGATGTCACTAGGACCACATAGGTTTAGGTAAAGTCATTGAGGGCAATGAGAACAAGTCAAAAAACAGTGAAAGAAGAATAAAATAAATTTGTACATTTGTAGATGATCTTATCAATGGAAGAACCACTGATTCCTTGATAAAGTTCATTAGCAATCCAGCCAAAATTGGTGAAAAAAATTGCTCACAGCTTTGCCTTCTTAAGTCTTACACTCTCTGAACTTTCAAAAGTTAAGAGCTGTCCAGCAGAAAATATGGCATAATTAAATGACTACTATCAACATTACAGTGAAATTCCAGGCCATTCTCCTTCAATATGAACCCTGGCAGGAACAAATGAAAATCAAAAGAAGGGGACCAAAAATTGAGCCCTGTGGAACTAAAGATGAGAAACGAGTGCATGAAAATACTCATTCACCCAAGCTAATATTGACAGGTCCCTGTGCTAACGTGCAAACATGGTTAGATTGCCGATATGACAAGGGGAGTTACTAAAAGTCAGACTAAAACTAAGATAAAATTGCTTCTAAAATATCTGTACAGAATGAAATATTTTAATGTCATTTCCCTCTGTAATGCTCAACAGAATGAATGACATCAATTATCAATCATCAATCCAGAGATTCTTTTACACACACACAAAAAAAGAAGAAGAGACTGCATCTTTTCTCTCCTGGATGCATAAAACCCAAGTCAGAGGAGATTCAGGACATTGTGGAGGAGCAGTTAAACACACAGACATACATCATCCAACCTGTAACTGCCACACAAGCGAGGGAGACATCTGCCATAAATTTTGACAGACGCCGTTGCTGCAAAGACGCATAAAGGACACCTGACAGGAGACATTCCAGGGCTCGTAAAAAAACTGCAGGAAAGTGAGAAACATGACTCGACAAAAGAGGAGTCGCTGGAAGCACATCAGCTGAAGGACTATAAGGATATCTCTGCTAATTTTGAGCACCTTTTTTTTCCTTTTACTATTTGCCTCATCTAGAAAAGTGTGCAAGGAAAAAGAAAAAAAAAAAAGTCGCAGCAGCAAAATCCTTAAAAATTCAACACATTTTTGATGCCAAGTCCAAATGTTTGCAGTCCACACAAAAACAAAATTAAGAAACTAGCCTCCATGGTACAAAACTTCTAGCGTGAGGGGAGGGAGGAGGAGATTTCATTTCACACAAGTGTTGACTTTACCCTTGAGCTCCTCCACTCATCAGTAATTAATCCTTACCAAGACTTTAGTTCATTTTTGTCTGTTAGCTTTTTACGAAACTGAGTTCTCAAGCAGAAGAATTCATTTTACAGTCGGAGAGATTCATTTCCACGGTTCGGCAGAAGATTTCCTTATTTCTCCCGTGCTTCTCTCGGTTTATTTTCCCCAGGGATGTGTCCCGCACTCACACGGTGCCTAAAGAACTGCTAGATTCAACAGAGAGGACAAACTTCACGTAGCCACAGAATTAATGATCATGCTTCCCCTCTTTGGTTCACAGCGAACTCGTTCATATGTTAAAATGACCTAATGTCTGAGTGAGAAGAAGTTTTAGGTTCCTGCATAAGATAGGAAAAATATTTGTGAAATATGTTTCCTTGGCTTAGCCGTCCTGCCTTGTGGGGAAGTTCTGCATGAATTGACAAATTTAGGCTGTTTATGGTTTACCTTATAGCAGGAAAAGGCCACTGTTACGAGAAGCTACTCAATATTTTACCTGCTGGAGCTTAAATCTCAACATTGTACATAATGATAAGTTTAAATTTGCCTTTCCAACTTATATTGCAGCTACAATTAAGTTTTTTTCTTTTTTTTAAAATGGAAAAATGGTTTTAAAACTAGTCATCTGTCAGACTTTTTTGGCTGAGAAATTTTCTACTCTGTAAAAACAAACAAACAAAAAAAAAAAACAGGCAATTTTCATTATATGGCATGTGGTTCTGAGTTTTGACTTGTTACGTAGAAATAACCGTCTGGTATTTGGGTTGAATATTCATATTTGTTCTCGACGCAGTTTGAAACAATAGTATCTTTGAATCTACAGACCCAATGTTGGTCAGTTTCTACTTTAAGCTTTAAGCTACTCAAAAAACAAGATGTTATTCCACAGCTTTATGGCTAATATCTAAAAAAAAAAAAAAAAACGCTGTATTTTGATAGTTCAAACACCAAATACATCTTAATATTCATTAATATGTCCAGTGAAAGGTGTGTAAGCTCTGATAGCAACAGTCTCCCTTCATCTGTTTTTGGAGGTATGACCAATCAAAGCTAAGAAAAATGGCTTGGCTCTGATTGGCTGCTACCCAAACAACAGCCAATAGTGTCTGAAGTAGCACTGTGCCAATGAACTTCAGCTTCCCAAGCTGCATTTTCTTTTAAATATATGCTTTTTTTTTTTTGCTTTTTTTTGATCTGAAAATATGTGAATCTTCTGAGAATAATTTAAATTTGTGCTCCATAGAAAAATCTGTAAATACCGGATCAGGCAGGCAGGGGTCCACCGTAAATGTAAAAACACAATAGATTGGATAAAGGTTCATTATACATCATCGCGATTCATCGCTGCCTTAGTTATTTTTCCTCAGCCAAACACACAAAGAATATTTTAACTCCACATTGAAAATAATAATAAAAATAATAATAATACTTAAAAAAAATAGGTTCACCAAATATTCCTCTGAATTCCCAGCAGCCCCACATTTTACCCGCACGGCCAGGATTGAGGCTAATTGAGTTGAAAGGTTGGACCTCGCTGTGAGTCTGAGGGTTCACGGGGTCACAGTAAAAATATCTGTTACTGAATGATTAACCTCGCAGCAGAGCCCTCCGAACGAATACGAGGCAGGTTCTCTCATTTCATCTGGGAGGGAAGCAGAAGATTTAAGAGCAGAATGAGGTCAAAGGTCAGCGAGGAAATGGAATTTGCATGATCACGGAAGAGTTGCTGTGGACTGTGAATCGCATTTAGTACAAAACGGTACAAATTTCGGGTTAGTTTAATAAGTAAGTTGCGGTTTAGAAATTAGAAGACAACGAATTGCAAGACCAGAACCAGGTCCAGACGAAGGTTCAGTAGAGCATCAACATTGTTGAGATGAGTTTTTACATCCCTGTTGTTTGATGGTATCTACATTCAGAAATGTGTAAAAATATCGTTCCAAGCTCCAGCTATTGTTTGTGTTTCTGCACCCACAAACTGTTACGTTTTAGAGAACGGTCGATGAAATCTGAGATTAAAATGTAACTTCATTTATCTAAGTAATTGTTTTACTGCTCGTGTCAAGAATTTATTAGCTCCTGAGCTGAAAGAACCTGAATTTTAAAAAAGCCGTCCTGCAGGGGGTAGAATAATTAGCTTCATATACATCGGACCTGGCTTCTTCTGGATTCTGCAAGTACTACAAATGGAAACATAGCAGACCAGGAAAAAAAAAACAAAACTGAAGTACTAGAGGTAATATATTTTGGAAGAAAAAGGTTCTGGATTTAGTCGAAAAGCACCATTCAACCATTCAACCAAACCTTCTTACAGATTTGGGACTAAGACGAGGTGGTGCAGCCGAAAAGCTTCAGAGGAATAAATAAAAAAACGGAATGAATGAATGTACGTTTCTGTGGTACCACATGCTACACACATCCTCTAAGTGTATGACAGCTGGTTGTTTGGAAAGGTGGCCAACATAAACAGATTGCTCTATGGAAATACCTCAAAACGACTGAAAGCCGGCCCCGAATACAAAGATTTATTAATAGTCTTTTGTTGTGAAGGCTGAGAGGGTGCCTGCAAAGCACAGCAGCGATAGACGACCTCAATGCGTGGCGTGTTTCAGCCCTGAATGAGTACATGCCACAGCCGGGGTCCGCCCTGCGGCTCCCTTATCGAGCGGCCGCAGAACGAGAACACGGATTGGAGGTTTTTGTTGTTTGCTTTGTCAGCCGGGGAGGGCGAGAGCATCCGGCAGGGGATGGAATGAGCCTGCACTTCAGGAGGGTGCTCACCGACTTAAACCTCACTCTGCGTCTCAACAAAACACTGTGTTGGAGGTCAACAAATGTTTTCAGAAGGTAGTCCTGCAAAATGTGTTGCCCTCAGAAATACAGATTTCTGAAGGCTGCTTTCCTTCGCTACAGCTAAAAGAAGCCTTTATCTGCTTCAAGTAAAGGAAACGCGGCGAAGGACTCGCGAGGCCATGGGCTGAGTGGGACAGGGGAGGCGAGAAGGGAAATGTTCCAGTAGCTCATGCAAACGACGGGATAAATTGTACTGTGTAACGATGCAACAAGGTCTCACGATGAACGGGAATAAGCGCAAAACAAAACAAAAATATCTATCATTATGCGCCCATAGGCCATTTTCCATAATTCCATGGGTTCCATAGGTTTGCAAAGATTTACAAAATGTAACCCTGTTGATTTGTGTCCAGAACATTCTCCAACATCAGAATGTATTTATGCATCAGAAGAGAGTCTCCGAGCATTTTTGTATTCAGCTGTTCCACAATCTGGTGAAATAAATACAAAAAAAAATTTGCATTTAAAATCTGGATTTTATTTTATTTAGAGTATTTTCTTATTTCCAGCAAGTTCGCAAGCCTGTCTGTTTTACAAACAGCTATGCTTTTCAGTTACAAGGAAATCTATTTTTGTTAATTCCTTTTTTTTTTTGGGTGGGGGGTTAGGGGGATAACCCTTTATTTGAAGGGGTGTGCATAAGACTGACCTAACACTGTCATAAACATGATATAAAACCTATTATGAACATGAAGGAGTTTTTATGAATGTTTATGAACGTTGTCATGAAGTGTCATATGGTAAATAATGACAGTTGACACTTTTAATGGACTTTGAATGCAAGTCGTATTAAACGCGTCATTGCTTACCGAATAATACAAAGTTAGTCATTTTAATAGACTTTTAATGCAACTTTTAGTACAACTTTGCATTGAAAATCTCATTATTTACCCAATAACACTTCATGACAACAGTCGTAAACATTCGTGACGACTCCTTCATGTTCTACATCGTGTTTATGACAGGGTCATGCCAGTCTCATGAACATCCCTTCGTCTAAAATGTTACTTTTCCTTTTTACACAAATTATGCAAAACTTTGTAATTCCTCATTATGAAATAAAATTATTTAGAAACTAAACTTAAGAAACATTTTTCATGAGGAATAAAAATGTTCACAACCAGACTGTAATCTTTCAGCAGCCTGCTGGGTTTTCCCAAAACTGATTTGTTTTATTTGGCATAACGCGACATCAGTACAGCCAGTCACTGTATTTTTCACATTTAAAAGTTTCACTCTTTAGCAAACCAGGCTGCCCATATTTCTGTAAGAGGACTCTTTTTACCGAAGGGGTAATTTATTTTGGAATGCAACATTTTACAAGCAGCAACAAGTTGCTCATTACTTGCAGTGGTAACACCACTCACAAGAAGTTTTCCTGAGAAATGAGAAAAAAAAAGTTTTATTAACCCCAGTTTTTTTTTTTTTACCAGCACACTCTATTTTTTCATTTTTATTTGAATGGTGTTCTCAAGCCAGAACGGATATATACCAGGGGGACATGACAGAACAAGAACATCGAAGTATATTCAACTACTCAAATACTATGCAGATCTAACCTCTGAAATCTGCTTGTAGAAATACTTCAGATCTTAGTACAAACACTAACTACTAAGATAAGCTTCCCAGCTGAATGACGGGATCAGTCTGCTACAACAAATCCGCGGATTGAATTAATATTTGATACTTCTGTTATCAGGGAACGTTCGACACCACAAGAGAAACCCGTCATGACGTTTAATCCTAATCAAACAAGAATTTAACTGCGACTTGTCAAGTCAGCCACGGGTTTAATGAATAAGAGAGGTTTTGGAACGTCGCAAGACCTTATTTGCCTATCTTCTCCTCAAACCAAGTCAAATGATTTCCTAATCCCGGCTCGTGCGGCTTTTATTTTTCTCATTCTCTTTCCACCATGGCTCGCCTTGTAACAGCGGCTGTGGCAAAGAACGCAGCCGGGCGCCTTCTGGAGCACTTGTTCCACGATATAACATCGGATTAGATGGGATCTTTAAGGAGCCGTCTCCTGGGTCGGGATGGGTTTCTCTGCCTTTAACATATCGGAGACAAGCTGAGCCGTTGAGAAATTGAAGCCCTCTGCGGCGCATTGTTTATGTATCGTGCGGACGTGAGGATTTTGGGAGAGATCAGCTGCGTCAGGAACCAGGCGTCCCGATTTAACATCATCTGCACATTGCTCATGCGGCCGCTCTGTAAGTGGCTCCTTTTGTCCTCCCAGAGAGCTTCCTGAAGAGCAAGATCGATTCTTCCCCACATTCGGAGTCTCATCTTTTATTCCTCGTCTGTGACCCGTGCACACTGGAGTGTCTGTGCAATCACCAAGACTGCATAAAATACAATGAAATCCCATAGATACTCTGATTCTCACAAATGGAGGCTGCATTGAAAAACTTGTGGGATCCCATGACTGCCGATATCAGAGTAGAGGTAGAAACGAGGAAAATGAAGTCTAAACACATTTTTTGTTCCTTCTACCCCCTTGAAAAGCTGCAGCGATTCAGTTTTGTCAGACAATATAAAATGGTTTTAGGACGCTATCTGATTTCGAAAGTGCTTCTTCACTTTGCGGCTTGTACGCTTGCGGAGAAGGTTCTCTTTAAGCGATACAGATGGGGAGCTCTGAAATGTGGGGCTTCACACCATAATTCTGCTTCAGAACCAGGCTGGCATGGACATTTAATACAAATATTTCACTTCTGGTGGCTATTCTATGACCGGAATACATAAGTTATGGGAGGTGGCGGGCTGCACAGTGGCACAGTTGGTAGAGCTGTTGCCTTGCAGCAAGAAGGTTCTGGGTTCGATTCCCGGCCCGGGTCTTTCTGCATGGAGTTTGCATGTTCTCCCTGTGCATGCGTGGGTTCTCTCCGGGTACTCCGGCTTCCTCC